>PVIU01008309.1:0-83244 GCA_004026605.1 Ondatra zibethicus
AAAAAAAAAAAAAAAAAAAAAAAAAAAAAAAAAAAAAAAAAAAAAAAAAAAAAAAAAAAAAAAAAAAAAAAAAAAAAAAAAAAAAAAAAAAAAAAAAAAAAAAAAAAAAAAAAAAAAAAAAAAAAAGAGGAAGCGGTAGGATATGCCAGGAACAGGTTGCCAAGAGAGGTAAGCTATCCGTGCTAAGAGTTTCTACTTCTAAGTCCGAGTCAAGTCAAAAATAAGTCTTTAAGAGTAACAAATAAATGATCAG
The DNA here is from genome assembly GCA_004026605.1 of Ondatra zibethicus. Classification (NCBI taxonomy): domain Eukaryota; kingdom Metazoa; phylum Chordata; class Mammalia; order Rodentia; family Cricetidae; genus Ondatra; species Ondatra zibethicus. Next base: position 254 of record PVIU01008309.1, read on the forward strand.
ATCTTGGGAGAACAAAGTAAACATTTCCTGATAATCTGCAATAGAATTTTATTTTAAAATGACTTGTAGCATCCATATAATTTCACCATTTATATAAATTAAAACAAATTTGCACAATTAAGAAATGAATGCATGTGTGTGTGTGTGTGTGTGTGTGTGTGTGTGTGTATGTTTGTATTTATCTCCCATGGTTTGTCCATGTAGCCCTGGCTGTCCTGGATCTCGTTCTATAGACCAGGCTGGCCTCAAATTCGCAAAGATCCATCTCCCTTTGCCTTCTGAGTGATGGGGTTAAAGGCCACTGCTGCCCAGCTGCATTTGTATATTCTTACATAAAGAATTAAATATTGGCTGACTATTTGATACTTCAGAAGGGAAAGCATCTTTCGTTGTTTTTCATTGCTATTTTGATTTTATAATTATCAGTATGGGAGTTGCTGCTTCACATAAATATATACTATAAAACGTCAAAAATAAGTTTATGACCATTTCAGACCAATGAAAATTCTATTACTGAACTAAAAAACTGTTTAGTGATTTGTGTGTGTGTATGTGTGAGAGAGAGTGAGAGAAAGAGAGAGAGTTATGAAACTCCAATCAGGAACTCAAACAACTGTTTTATAAACATTTTAACACAATCCAATCTAGAATTATACTGACCTATACTTAAATATTGCAGAATGGTGGTAGGAAAACATTTTAAAAGTCTTTGTTTTCCACAATTAAAACATTATGTTTCGGGGGGCTGGAGAGATGGCTCAGAGGTTAAGAGCACTGGCTGCTCTTCCAGAGGTCCTGAGTTCAATTCCCAGCAACCACATGGTGGCTCACAACCATCTATAATCAGATCTAGCTCCCTCTTCTGGCCTGCGGGCATACATCCAGACAGAATTCTGTATATATAATAAATAAATAAATCTTTTAAAAAAAACATTATGTTTCCTGAAGAACAGAATATAATTGGCATTTTCTTTTGGCAACCAACCAGCTCCCAAATAAAGTCACGGAGATTTAGTGTTAATTATGAATGTTCGGTTTTAGCTTCAGCTTGTCCCACTAGCTCCTTTAACTTAACTTAACCTGTTTCTATTCATCTACATTTTGCCTTGGAGCTTTTTACCTTTCATTCTATATGTCCTGCTTTCCTTTCCTGTTTCTTCTGCGTCTGTCTGTCTGGCCCCTGACATCTCCCTGTTGTCTATTTTTCTTTCTCACTTGAGCCTAAATGCATGTGGACCAATGGTAACAAATTGAAGACCCTGACATTAATCCACACACCCATGAACACCTGATTTTTGACAAAGAAGCCAAAATTGTACAATGGAAAAAAGGAAAGCTGGTGTGGGAGGTCCTTCTGTCTATGTGTTGATTTTATTGGTTAAGGAATAAAGAAAACTGGCTTGGATAATAGCATGGGAGGAGGAAGGTGGAGTCAGAGAGAGATGCAATGGAGCTACCACCAGAGATAGACATGCTGTGAACTTTACTCGGTAAGCCACAGTCACATGGCGATATACAGATTAATAGAAATGGGTTAAATTAATATAAGAGTTAGCCAATAAGAAGTTAGAGCTAATGGGCCAAACAGTGATTTAATTAATACAGTTTCTGTGTGATTATTTTGGGTCTAAGCTAGCCAGGTGGCCAGGAATCAACAAGTGCCCCTCCTCCAACAGAAAGCATCTTCAACAAATGATGCTGGCATAACTGGATGTCAACATGTAGAAGAATGCAAAAAGACCCATACCTATCTATGTACACAAAACTCAAGTCTAAGTGAATCAAAGACCTCAACATAAATCCAGTTACAGTGAACCTGGTAGAAGAGAAAGTGGGAAGCATTCTTGAATGCATTGGACAGGAGACTACTTCCTAAATGTAGCAACAGTAGCACAGATACTTGAGAACAACCACCCATAAATGGGACCTCCTGAAACTAAGAAGCTTCTGTAAGGCAAAAGACATAGTAAATAAAACAAAAAGGCCTATAGAATGGGAAAAGATCTTCACCAACCCCACATCTGACAGAGGGCTGATCTCCAAAATATATAAAGAACTCAAGAAACTAGACATCAAAATACCAAATAATCCATTTAAAAATGAGGTACAGATCTAAACAGAAAATTCTCTACAGTAGAATCTCAAATGACCAAAAGACAAGGAATTGGAATTGCTCAACATCCTTAGCTATCAGGGAAATGCAAATCAAAACAACCTCTGAGATACCATCTTACACCTGTCAGAATAGCTATGATTAGAAACACTGATGGCAGCTTATGCTGGAGAGAATGTGGAGTAAGGGGAACACTCCTCCATTCCTGGTGGGAGTGCAAACTTGTACAGCCTCTTTGGAAATTAGTATGGTGGTTTTTCAGAAAATTGGGAATCTCTCTACCTCAGGACCCAGCAATATCACTCTTGGGCATATACCCAAAGAATGCTCAATCATACCACAAGGATACTTGCTCAACTATGTTCATAGCAGCATTATTCATAATAGCCAGAACCTGGAAACAACCTAGATGCCCCTCAGCTGAAGAATGGATAAAGAAATGTGGCATATCTACACAATGGAGTATTACTCAACTATAAAAAGCAATGATATCATGAAATTTGCAGACAAATGGATGGAACTAGAAAAAAAAATTATCCTGAGTGAGGTAACCCAGACCCAGAAAGACAAACACAGTATGTTCTCACTAGATATAAAGCAAAGCATAACCAGGCTACAATTTGCAGTCCCAAAGAAGCAAGGTAACAAGAAGGACCTTAAGAAGGATGAACAGATCACCCTGGGAAGGGGAAATAGATGAGATCTTCTGGATAAACTGGGGGGGAGGGGACAGAGGGGAGAGAATGCATTGAAAAGTTAAATGTCCACAATAGAACCCTTTAGAGGTTGGCACCTGATCTTGGACTTCCAGATCACAGAATACTAGTCATTGTTTACTTAAGCCAGTAAGCCCATGACAATTCGTTACAGTTGCCCAAACAGATGAAAATGTGCCATCTTACAGTTTTGCCCACCACACTACAGAATTTAAAGAAAAAAGCGTTGCTTGTCATTATTTAATGCCTATGGCTTCAAAATTCATTGTGTTCACTTAAGTTATAAAATCAAGTAAAAAAATTATATTCTTGGAAATGGTTCTCTCTTGATTGAACACTCACTCTCCCTCTCGGAACACTCTACTTGCTCCTCAAAATTGGAGGATTAGGCACACAGACATATCATTTGTAAACAAAGCACATTTCATTCTCTTTCTTCATAAACTTATAAAAGTATAATATTTGCACTGTGATGAGAAATGAGGCTATTTAAAGCATAATTATATTTAAAGTGTGATTATTTAAATAAAGAGGATCAAAATAGACTTACATGAGAATTAGTTGTAATTGTCTATAGCACATATGGTAGTATAGTCTACAACAACCCAAGCCTCAGTTGCCCTGCCCAAACCAGCCCGTACGTGCATGCTGAGCAGGCACTTTCTCCTTTGAGCCAAAATAAGGCCTGCTGCTACACCCGGAGACTGCTGATGCAGAGACGCCTGACCAGAAATGCCAAGGAGGAAAGGATAACCCAGTACAGTCAGCTGCCTGAGCCAGTGGGATCTTGGGAGGGGGTATATAGGCAGGCCCAACTTCCATAATAAATGAGTCTGCAGCCTGCTCTGCTACTCACCCGACTCCTGGTGTCTGTGCCTCCTCCCCCCCTCCCCCAAGGGATGTCCAAGCAGGGTCGCAACACAGCACACGCCCATAGTCCCAGGAGGTAGAAACAGGATGATCAGAAGTTCAAGATTAGCTGGGCGATGGTGGCACATGCCTTTAATCCCAGCACTCGGGAGGCAGAGACAGGCGGATCTCTGTGAGTTCGAGGCCAGTCTGGTCTACAAGAGCGAGTTCCAGGACAGGCTTCAAAGCCACAGAGAAACCCGGCCTCGAAAATCCAAAAAAAGAAGTTCAAGATTATTCTCAGGTACCCAACGGCGGCCTGAGGCCACACGAGAGCTCGTCTCCAAATGTATTTTTAAAAATCTACTTATTTAACTATTTATCCTTATATTCATCCCTTCCCTCACAATGTCAGCTCCATGAAAGAGTGACGGGTCTCTCCTGTGTCTCTGACACCTGGAAGGCTGCTTAGTGAGAAAGAATGAATGAACGCAACAATGAGTGCAGGTATTAGGAAAGAGACTGTCCTCGTTATTCTACGTGGTTCAACTTTCCTTTGTCACTATCCACCCAGAAAAACTTTGGGTGGGTCTATTTCCCAAAGAAGTATGTGCAAATTTTAAACCACATGGTAGAAAGAGAAAACTGATTCCCACAATTTGCCCTCTGACTTCTGCATATGTATCATGAAGCATTTGTATCCACACATGCACACAAACATACATACATACATAAGCAAACAAATAAACAAATGCAAAAAATAATAGATGTGTTCAGTTTTGTGAGGTTATGTAACATCCTCAGCCCTATGAGAGACAGACAAAATTATAAACAATTACACCATCAGTTCTAATGTTTTTTGTTGTTGTTTTTTTTTTGAGACAAGGTTTCTCTGTAGCTTTGGTGCCTATCCCAGAACTAGTTCTTGTAGACCAGGCTGGCCTCGAACTCCCAGAGATCCACCTGCCTCTGCCCCCTGAGTGCTGGGATTAAAGGCGTGTGCCACCACCGCCACGCTATCGGTTCTATTTTAACAAGTGTATGAAATGCTATGACTCTGTCTTATAAGAGAGGTTAATTATGCCTAAAGGCAAAAGAAGGAAACTTCTAAGAATAGATAGAGGTAGGTGACTGGCTGAAAGGTTCGGTCGGAAGAGGCATTGCACAGAACTAATGACCTGAGTTTGATGCCCAGACCCTACATGGTGGCAGCAGAGAACCAACTCCCTAGAGCAGTCCACTGACCTCCACTGGTGCACTATGGCATGCCTCCCCATGAGTACACATATATACACAGAGATGGAGGGAGAGAGGCAGAGATACAGAGACACAGAGACACTGAGCGAGGGGTCTAAGTAAACAGATAGCAACAAACTGGGAACACATTCCAAACCAAATGGTATCCCAGCACTCAGGGCACGCCTTTAATCCTAGCACTCAGGAGATAGAGGCAGGTGGATCTCTGTGAGTTTGATGCCAGCCTGGTCTACAGTCAAACTCCAGGACAGGCAGGGCTACACAGAGAATCCCTGTCTCAAAAAAGTAAAAAAAAAAACAAAACAAAAAAAAAAAACAAAAACCTTCAAACTATCCGCACTTTCAACACACAAACCAATCAAGAATTTGGGATTTTACGCTTCTTTTGTCAAGGCACTAACTATTATGGCATGTAAAATCAGACCCAATGTCCCTTTAATATGGAGTATGACAAAGGGAAAAAAGTCAGCATTTTTCTCTGCCATCACCCCAAAGAATATTGGCATGCACCAGCACACCTCTGATTAGCTCATGTAGGAGTAAGTTCATCTCACCTCTTCTGTCAGTATGTAAGCAGCTGCTGGATACTAAATTTCTCTATTTTTCATTACAATTCCCCTACAATATGTGGCATATAGAAAATCTTCTATGAATGTTTATTAAGTGACTAGCTACACTCAGTTTGAACGTCACTAATCTTTACACAGACTTTGTATATAAATCTTCAATTCTATGAATTATCATATTCCTGGCTAATCCTCTGATTTACATTTATTTTCAGTGGAACTAGACATAAGGAAATAATTCAGATAAAATAATGCTTTAAAGCCTCTTAGAAGATTTAAGTCTGTGGATCAATAGAAATCATGGTTACTAAATGTAAATGCAACATTCTTTTCAAGTAACTAGAAGGATCTTTTAACTGAATTCCTCCGTTAAAGTAAAGTAGGATTTTGGCTAAATAGTTATCTCAGCACAAATACCTCAACAAAGTTCATAAAAAAAATATTTTATCTTTGCAATGCTGTGGGTAGAACTCCGAGCCTCACACATACTGAACATGCGCTGTCTGTCCCAGAGAACTACGTCTCCAGCCCACAAAGATCATTTAGACAGCAGAATACTAATACAAATATTCTCAAGACAGAAAGGCAGGAAGAAAAACCATGCGCTTGGCAAATGTTGACATAATTACAACACGATAAACTCAAGGTTCTCTACAGCTGTTCGAAATCAGACCAGGGCTATCACTTTCTTTAGATATCTTTATTGTCTTACAATTTAGTGCCAGAAGGACTAAAATGACCCCGAGTTCTAGAACCCCACTTCCCTAACACTGTTCTCAACAGAACCTACTGATGTTTCTTAAATACGCTGCCCTAAAGTTCCACAGGTGTGCATGTGTATATTTGGTTTGGTATTGTGCGTCTATGTGTGAGTTTGTATGTGTGTCTGTTTGCTGTGCGTGTGCATGTCTGTGTGTGTGGTGTGTGTATGTGTGCATGTGAGTGTGTGTGTGTGTGTGTGTGTGTGTGTGTGTGTGTGTGTGTTTGTGTTGAGGAATTGGAAGTGATCCAAAAGAGTCCATTACAAGCATTATTTTTAAAGCTAAGGTGCCTGTGGAAATTCAACATCTTACAGAAACTAGTGAAAAACAATTGCATATGGCAATCTGAGACACACAGGGAAAATGATCTCCCTTTGGCCTGGCTGCGCCCAAGGATGAATGACCTGTGGGTTTGTGAAAAATGAAGAAAGAAAATAAAGTAGGGATTATTTCTTGGTTCAGCATATTTGAGAATGGAAACAAAGCTGCTGGCCCAATGGCTAAAATGTAATTCCTCGAAATTTTCTACTGATTGTCAGAATTCTTCTTTTGATATCTCTATCCACAAGCTAACACAAATGACTAGATTAAAGTGTCTACATTTGGATACTTTAATTTTTTAATTGGATCATTACAAACTACCCTGTTGATTCGATTAAAGCAAAAAGCAATTTTTTAAATTAATCTCATGCCTGGCAGTGGAGGGCACAGTGACTTAATTAAGCAATATGCTTAGTAATTGAAAGACTTTCCCACAGCAAAAACAATTCTAACTTTTGCAATATGGATTGAAATATACCCAGTATTACTTAGATAGGGCTGAATAATTATACATTATTTTTAATAATCTGACTTTGTCCTTGAGTTCTTATTGCCAGTGATAATTGAAGAAGAGTGTAGTGTCTACTTAAAAATAACTATCCCTTTTATCTAAAAGTTTCTTAATCAAGTCATAATTTTAACTCAATAAAGATATTCCTCGTGGATAGATGGTCTTCTCTTTTGCTAATCCTGCTTCTGAGTGGGGACAAAGGCTTGCATGTGGTTACAATGGTGGCAATGAAAAGTACTTTTGGCCTGTGTGCAGTCTCCTGCTTTGTGTTATCCAACACAGTAGACACTAATAGCCTGTAGGCATTTAGGACTTGAAAGTGGGTAACCCAGATAAATGGGCACTATCAACAGAAATTGCACACTAGATTTCAGAGACTTCACCTAGAGGAAGAATATAAAATATTGCATTGATTAGTCACAATAATTATTACACAGAGTATTAATATTTCTATGGCGATTATTGGTAGAAGTTAAAATATTTTAATACATTTGGCTAAAGAAAATACTAAGTATTAAAAATTGATTTCACTTCTTTTAACCTGGTAAATGTGGCTAGCAGACAATTTTGAATTGCATGTGCACCTTGCACTATGTTTCCCCTGGCCAGCACCCTGGGTATTTTGTCTCTAATGCAGGGCTACTGGTCTATCTGTTCCCTCAGCAACTGACGCTGGTTTCTACAAAGGAAGGTCATTTTCTGCATAGTTATGTCACCGGTGGGAACCAGCTTTCCCACTGAGGCTTCCACTTGTAACTTCCTCACTAGCTCCAGCTTTCCTGGTCCATCTCAAGCTACTTTTATCTGCCAGTCCTTGCAGCAGCTCTACTTCGTGCCTAAACTGCCTACAATATTCCACGCCAATCTCCTTAGATTGTTCCCTGTTCTTTTAATGAGCTATGATGATACATCAGGAAAATGGAATAGAAGCCCGGAGCTCCTCAGATTCCCTCCTGAACTATGACGGGGTTATTATCATCTTGCCATACTCTTGCTTTGCCCAAGGTCCCAGAATGATGGCTTACCAAATCTTCATTCCAGAAACCCATCACGGTTTTCTTCTCTCTTTGCAAGCCTTCCTACTCTATGCCTTCTTCTCCATCACTTTTTTATTTTTCCCTTTTCTTTCTACCTGATAGGGAGTCCCCATCCACTGTGTTGTTTATGGCTGTTGCAACATGACTTGTGCTGAATTTCTATAAATATAAGTTCATGAGATCTGGCTTTTGATATTCAAAGAAAAGATTTCAGCATACAGAGTACAGAGTCCCTGAGCCTAAAAGAGAATATAATATAGTCACTAATAAATTCAGAACTTGAGCTGGGTATGGTGGTGCACACCTTTAATCCCAGAACTCTAGAGACAGAAGCAAGTAGATCTCTGAGTTCAAGGCCAGTATGGTCAACAGGGAGAGTTCCAGGACAGTCAGGACTACAAGAGAAGCCTTGTCTTGAAAAAAAGAAAGAAAGAGAAAAGAGACAGCCTTAAATACTAGCACCAACACCTGATATAAATTGCTGTAGTAAAAGGAGCACGTGCTGGGGGGAGGGGGCTGGCTCTTGTTCTGTCCTGCCCAGCTCCCGTCTGTCCGGCTAGCTTAACTCCCGAAATAATTACACAGAAACTGTATTCATTTAAACTCTGCCTGGCCCATTAGTTCTAGCCTCTTATTGGCTAACTCTCACATCTTGATTAACCCATTTCCATTAATGTGTATCGCCACTTGACTGTGGCTTACCAGCATGAGTCTAAGCAGTGTCCGTCTTGGCCAGGAGAATCATGGCGTCTGCCACACTGCCTTCTCTCCCCCAGCATTCCATTCTGTCTACTACGCCCACCTAAGGGCTGCCCTATCAAAAGGCCAAGGCGGTCTCTTTATTCAACCAATGAAAGCAATACAAATGAAGAAGCACCTCCTATACCAAATTGCTACTCACAGTTTTGTAAATAGTATCCATGTTCTATTATTTCAGTATCCTGTGTTTGTCAATTTGGAATTACTATACACTTAGCTTCTTTCCATCAGATAAGATCTTACAAACATATTTCTATATAATAAATATAGAACCAGATATTATTTTTAACATCCACATATCTTTACTGCAAGACTGAACCCTAACTTTCTTGTCCAGTCCTGTATGAATATGAATGGATTGGGAGTGGTGAGTTAATAGCAACAAAATCAGGGTAGACATGCTAAGACATGTATAACTCTGTGTGGTAGTTTGAAAAAAAAATGGCCCCCAAAGGGAGTGGCACTATTAGGAATATGGCCTTGTTGAAAGAAGTTTGTCACTGTGGGGGTGGGCTTTGAGGTCTCTTTTGCTCAAGCTTCTATCGGTGTAACTTTAAATTGACTTCCTGTTGCCTGTAAGATGTAGAACTCTCTGCTCCAGCACCACATCTGCCTGAGTGCTGCCATGCTCCCTGTCATGATGATAATGGCCTGAATCTCTGAAACTGTAGGTGAGTTACTCCAATGAAAGTAAGAATTGCCATGATCATGATGTCTCTTTTTTGTTTGTTTGTTTTTTTGTTTTTCGAGACAGGGTTTCTCTGTGGCTTTGGAGCCTGTCCTGGAACTAGCTCTTGTAGACCAGGCTGGCCTCGAACTCACAGAGATCCGCCTGCCTCTGCCTCCCAAGTGCTGGGATTAAAGGTGTGCGCCACCACCACCCGGCAATCACAGTGTCTCTTTACAGCAATAAATATGCTAAGATACTCTGTATTGTACAATCAATCCTTTGTACTTAGTGCTTGGAGGTGAGATTTTGGGTCAAAGGTTATACACATTTCACATCCTGACACATTCTGTTAAACTGCCTTTCAGGAAGAAACTTACTGATTTCATGTCCACAATGAATGCGAGGCCTTGCTTTCTCTCCTGCGACAAATAGGCCATGGAAGTCTTTGTGAACTTTGTTGATGTGGAAGCTATCTTTCGTGGAGCTCAGTTACAGGTGGTGGATGATTCATAAAGTTGAATATATTTTCCTATTTATTTTTCAAACTGTTTTTACATGTATCAATCACTTACTAAAGCTGACTATTTTCTATGGATTTTCCTTATCGATTCACTCACTTATATATATTATTATTATTTTACCATGTTTTGTAAATTTTTCATGAATTTTTCAGTTTGTAGGAAGGACTCATTGCCATAAAGATGTTTTTCATTTTTGCTTTTGGTTTTTCGAGACAGGGTTTCTCTGTATATCTCTGGCTGTTCTGGAACTCACTCTGTAGACCAGACTGGCCTCGAACTCACAGAGATCCTCCTGCCTCTGCCTCCCTGAGTGCTGGGATTAAAGACATGGGCCACCACTGCCCAGCTTACCATAAAGATGCTTTAAAGTTTAATAGAATTTCTAATTCCTGTAGTAGTTTCCAAATTATGAAATATGTACACACATTTTATGCAAGTTGTTCAACCTTAACTCATTGATTTACACAAAAGTTTGGAAGGTTCTAAAAGTAAGCGTTTAATATCTTTTCTAAATCATTAGCCAATTGTAAAATGCCAATTAATGAATAATCCATCATTTACTCTACTAGTTTGAATATGCCTTTATATATATTTAACCCTATTTTTAAATTAATTATTTTTTTAGGGAAGACTCACTATGTAGCCCTAGCTGGCCTGAAACTTGTGACATATTCCAGGCTGACCTTGAACTCATAGATATCCCCCTGCTTCTGTCTCTCAAGTGCTGGGATTAAAGGCACTTTCCAGACTTTTCTATAAACTTCTCTATCTCTGAGTCAATAACAATCTGAGTCAATAAGTGTTTCTATCCATCTTTGGCTGGCATTGCCCAGGAAGAACTCTGCAAGTCAGGGCAGCATCCAGAGGTGCTAACAGCTGGACTTTAGCCATGCACTGCACTACTTATTAGCTGCTGAGTTCAGTTTGAAAGAGAAATCTAAACAGTGCCTAGCCACTGAAACCTCTGTTTTGCTAAATATTTGAGACCTCTGTAAAATGGAGAAACAAAATAATAAAAGTAACACCCCAGGGCTTTTTATTTTATCAATCATTTTGTCCTTAAGAGTCATTGCCTGATTGTCCTGGGTCAACTCCTTGTAACTTTTGAGAGACGAACTTTCTTTAGGCATCACACAAATATTGCCCTTTAGGGTTATGCCCTAAGTTTTGCTATTTCTGTCCTCCACATACTGTCTTTAAAAGTTTTGTTCAAGTCAACCACTTCAATATGGTAACAGCTGGCTGATTCTTACTCTGGTCAACTTCTCCATCCTAAGTTCTCAGCCCATATACCTCACAGCCTCCTGGACATTTGCATTTCCCTGCTTCATGGGTACTTTAATCCTAGTTGAGGTCTTTATTTTCCTTCCATACCTTTTTTTCTATTCCTCTACCATTTTGTATCTCAGTGAATGGCATGGTTACCTATTCCTCATGAATTATCCCCACCTCCTTCTCTGTAGCCACTCACCACCAACCACTCAGCATCTGCTTAGCCCCATCACCTGTATCTGTTCAGTGTTCATCGTTTACCTCTTTTCAAATTATGATTTCTTTTTCTCTTCTAAAACATTGCAATGGCCTTGATAAGGATTTGCCCCTCACCTTTCTACTCTGGGCTTTATCTTCTTCCAATCTCATTATTAATTCAATCAATAAATATATGTGTCTCTGATGAAGGAAATATAGATTAAAGCAAAAGTGAAATATATATTTCATGATTTTTAATTTATGGTGAAAACACTTTCACTGGTTTTAGCATATACTTCCCCCCCCACACTTTTTTTAACCTATTGTATTTACTTCCTGAGATTTAAATATCAAATTGCCACAGCGTGGTGGCTTGGAACAGCAGAACTTCATTCTCTCACATTTCTGGAGGCCAAAATCTGAAATCAAGATGTTGCCAGGACAATATTCTCTCAGGGGACTCGAGAGTAAATTCCTTTCTTATTTCTGTCTTCTGGGAACTTCCCACATGACATCCCTGGCTTGTGGCCATAGCACTCCAATCTCTGACTCCTGCTCCACATCACTTTCTCTTCTGTGTCTCCTCCCAAACTTCCTTTGCCCCTTATCTTACAAGAATATATGAGATTCCATTTCAGCCTCACCTGAATGTCCCAGGGTAAACTGTACTCTCCCTTTCTGAAACTTAATTATGTATTTTTCCATATAAGGCAGTATTCACCATTTACAGTAGAAAATTATAGCCACAGATTTCAGGGATTTGGATGTGGACTTATGGTGGAGGGGGCATCATTCAGCCCACTATACCAACCAAAGTAGTTGAGCTAAATTGAAGATTCAGTGCGAACAGGAAATGTAACTCTTCCCCACCTCCGTCTGTTTATCTGCCTGCCTGCCTGCCTGCCTGCCTGTCTGTCTGTCTCAAGAATCAGGAAGATTATAGATATTCAAAGTAATGAATGAACCATGAACCAAGACCATTAAAAACACACATACTAGGACAGGAAATGTAGGTAAGTAATAGAACACTTGCCAATAATGTGCAAGCTCCTGGTTTTGACTGTCAGCATCACAGGCAAAAAATAATTATACTGTTGTCCAGTAACTCTTCATTGAGAAGTCTGACTTTGTTAAATATATTTCTATATAGACAGATTATTCAAATTCATTTATCAAATATACATATCTAGTTGTCCTTACTTAAATACTGTGTGATGTTAGTTATGTATTTTATGTTGAGTGTGCATTACTTTATTAGCTTTGTTATTTTAATAACAACATTATGTTATATTGTATATAACATATATTGTATATAATAATTGTATATTAAAACAAGTTTAATAACTTGCTTATTTTTCAGTTTAATTACTGAAATGTGGAGTGGATTCACAAGAAAGAAATACATGACTAGCCATAAAAAAATTGAAAATTAATTATGTAAGTTTTCAAAGGCCTATATAGCAATATTTCCAGAGCTAAAGCAAAGCCAATTTTTATTTTAAACCAGACTTCTAGGAAATGTAATTAAGCCTCCAAAGATGCTAGGCTTCATCTATCTCTGAAGATTGAAAATAGAAGAGCTAGAAGTAAAATTGGTATGGCCTGAGAGACCCTTACTAAGACTGAAGGAAATCTTAAGAAGTCATCATGTTCACTTTGTTACCCAAAGGCAAGATGTACAATAGGAAACATTTTCAAGGCTCTTTTAAGATAAATATTTAGGAAAGAGAAATCCAATATCTCCACTGGGCTTCCATGTTCTTAAAGACATCCATTGTATTTGAGGGCTCTGTGGGCCTAGACACTGGAGGAGATATGCAAGTCTATGCATTTTCTCTGGGGGACAATTTTAAAAAGGGGGGAGAAATGTTCCTTTAACTCTATATTAAATCTGGCAACAAACAGCATAAAATTACTTTATGACTATATGAACAGACTCCTATATGAATTCTGGCTTAAGATATTGATAACAAAATAACTATTAGAAAAGCCATCTTTATATAAAAGATCAGAAACTAAAATTCTCTTTACAAAAGAATGTCCCACATTCAATGAGAAGTAATGTATTCAACTTTTATCAACTTAAATAAATCACTTTGTTCAATGGCACAAATGCCTTCCTCATGGTGGTATGCATAGTTGGATGGAACCTGAGGGTGCCGCTCAGCCTTAAAACATCCTTACAGAGAGTCTACTTAGGAGGAGCTTATTTAGTAGTTATTAACTTCAACTCTGCTATGTATTACTCAGTAAGTTCACCCAAAAGCAAATATCTTGCAGCCCGTGTCTCGGGAGGCCTTAGAAGAAATGATGGCTTCCCCATTCACAGCACACAAAACATCTTAAGTAAGGATTAAGGCAATGTGGTCAAAGGACTCTCCTCCTCCATTGTGTACCAAGATCCTCACAACCTTTAGCTTCCTGAGACGATGCAGGAAATGTGCATACAGTTTCCTCAGGGAGAAAAATCCATCTGGGTGATGAACTCCATGAGAAGATGAAACACAACAAAGGGAAGAAGGACAATGGAAGAGGACATGATCAGGCTGTGTAGCGGCGTTGCGAATTTAGATCCACTTACATGCACTTATCCTCAAGGCAGGCGTTAGAGACTGGAAAGGTATCTTCCAAAGGGAGTTAAGTTCTGTAAGCGGCGGACTTATGTGTAGGAAACAACCTATTTTGACAACTGTAAAAATAAGTAGGACTATTTATTATCACTTAAGGAGAGACTTGTTTAAAGTGGAGACTGGAGTCTAAAATTGATAATGATATACAAATTTCAAGCAGACATGCAGACAGTGCAATAAACTCCTAAGGGTGTGCAAGGGTTGTCTTTTGTCATTTTCTGTTGAGAAGTCGTAAGAAGGTAGAAATACTCACACATTTCAGGAGTGATGCTAAGGAGTAAGGCTTTGAGAAAAGCCATTTATATTAGTCTAGGGCTCTATAAAGGAACTCTATAAAGGAAGATTGTCTATAAAGGAAACAGACAGCTAGCTGTAAGAAATGATAGGGACATGGATTTGTTATTTGTGACTGAGTCTTCTTATTTGCAAAAAGTAATAAAAGTAATGCATATCTATATAAAATTGACTACAGCTATAGAGAAAGATTTTTCGCTTCCACAGTGAACACACAATCAATATTTTGTCCAGCATCATAATGATGACTAGTATGAATTTTGGGTTTTTTAAAAAAAAAATTGTGCTATAGTTATAGCTCCAAGTGAACAAATATTTTTGCAAGTATGGAAACTTTTGTTTGTCTTTGTTTTTTCGAGACAGGGTTTCACTGTATAGCCTTGGCTATCCTGGAACTTTCTCTGTAGACCAGGCTGGCCTCGAGCTCACAGAGATCCGCCTGCCTCTGCCTCCTGAGTGCAGGGATTAAAAGCATGCGCCACCACCGTCCAGTTTAATTCAGGGTTTTTCATACTTTGTTGCTTGGAAGCCTCAACAGTACAGGGTCTGAGAAGATGGCTTGAAGTTTTCTCCCACCTCAGATTTTCATATCTGTCTTAGATTATGAGAATTTTACTTTGTATTTCCCCAAATTTTCAATGTGGAGAGAGGGTTTTTTTTTTTTTTTTTTTTGCTGTTGTTGGTTTTTTGTTTTGTTTGTTTCTTTATATTACGGATGCTGGAGTAAGACAGAAATTCTTCAAAGAAGTTGGCAAATTTTTTCTTGCTGTCTTGGGTGCCTGCTAGGTTGAGGGGCTGGATACCCATCCCCCGCTCCAGAAGCAGGCAAGTCAGCATGGAAAGAGCAGAGGCTACAGCAGCATCACCAGGAACCAGCTGAGCCTGCGAATGGAAGCTCCGGCTCTGCCCAAGGCTTAGACACCTGATGGGAACTGCAGCATATGGGAGGAAAACATATTATGACCACGTCACGGAATACACGCGCTTCAATTCACCCTTATTGCAAAACGTACTGTTTGTCTCATCAGTTCTTTTATCATCCAAATCCTTAAAGCTAAAATAGCAGTTTATGGAAAAAATACAGAGGGAGCTTGCACGGTGGGGGGGGGGGCGCGGGGAGGGGTTTGCTGTTTTGTAAAATATGTTCTCTCAGTACTGAGTGCTTTGATAGGACATTAAAGAAACAACCAGAGATAAACCTGAACCGTGTGTGTGCACACGTGCACATGCGTGTGCTTGTGTTGGTGTGTGTGTGATAATCTTATGAATAGTCAATACTACCCCTTCAGTATGGATTTGTTTTGTAAAATTTAAAGTGTTTACAGAAACTAGCACATAAATAAGACCCAGCTCTTACTACTCACAATATCAAATTTATTTTTAATATGAACTGTTTTCAACTCTACTGCTGGGACAATAAACCAATATGCAAATGACGTGTCTAGGCCCCCAGGAAAACCATGCTATACTGCCCTGTATTCAGCTTCTTTTAAGAAGGCTGTTCTTCCAATCCTCATGTTTTTTTCAAAAGTAAGAAACTCCTAAAAAAGAATGTAGGGAACGCAACATCTACCCGTAACTTTGATCACTCTTCTCATTTAAAAAACAAACAAACAAACAAACAAAACCCCCAAAACTATTGTATCTGAATAACAGGGCAGCCTGGAGCAACAAAGGGGCCAAGTGGTGAGTGTCAAATCAAAACAACGCAGAATCCAGCAAGTAGGCCAGGCAAACTTTCAGCAAGTAATTTTTTTTAAGTGTGGTAACTGAAAAGAAAAAGATAAAAATGCACCCATGTCGTCGTGAACCCATGCTGAAGCTTTCAAAGGGGACCGGTGCTGGAACTGAGAAGGTTTTCAGTGCTGAGCGAGAACTTACACATTTTCTTTCCTTGACAGTTATTCATTTTGAGTCACAAAGGGTGATCTTATTTTTCTTTTCTTTTCTCTTCCCCAAACATAACTGTGAAAAAAATTATAGAAAAAAATTAATCTATTTCTAGTCGGAAGCTACGTTTTCAAGAGATTTTTTTTAACTAGACTTTTTTTTTAACATTCAAAAGCAAGCAACTCAGTGCAGTGAACAGATTGCTGTATCTGAAGTTACTTTGTTTGCGTCACATTTAAATTGTTGGAGACTGGAAACCTAAGTACCCACGCTTGATTCAAAGAGATATTTATCACGTTCTGCAAACTAATGGTAAGAATACACAGACACAATGGGGGTTACAAAGGTCTTTGATGAAGTCTCCCTCATTTGAACCTGTTTTTTTTTTCCTCTTTCAGAGAACAAGAGATAATCGCCCTGAAATAAATATTTCTCCCTTTTGAAAAAAATGTTTCAAAGAAATGAATAGTCAGGCAAAATAAGGCACTCCATACAGGGCTAAAGTGGAGAAATAAGAAATACAAGCAGATAAAATACCAAGATTATTTCTCTCCACTCTATTTTTCAAAAGAGAGAGGTAATGAGCAGGCAGCCACTTGTAATTTACAAGCTGAAGTCTTCCTTTGACAACCCACAGATCAATTAAATCCTCTTCAAATTAGTTTTGATGTGTTAATGTGAGAGCCCCCCTCACCTCCCCATGCTTCCAAGGACAGTTCCTGGTTTCCAGGCGGGCTCCAGGCTGGCTTGTCTCTCTGCTTTGTTGTGCCTAAATACAAATCACTTGGAATGCTGGAATACACAGAAAAGTAACCTTGAAACAGACTGCTCCTGGTGGGGTTTCATTTTCTCACATTGCTTTCTACCTTCTAGCTAATTAAAAATGGAAAGTACTGAGAGCTTGGTTAATCCCGCCCCCCCCATCCAAATTGTATGTTTAACCTTTAGCAACACTTACAATACCAAAAAAGTGTTGCAGGTTGCCTCAATTCCAATTTCCACAACCTGTTCAATGATGCCTCAATTCTAAAACTTGCTCATCACAGTTTTAAGGCCAATCCTTCACTTGAACACGAAGTGTCTAACAGGTAAAGAAGGAATATTTTGAACTTATGACTAGATAATTCTTTTTCTCATATGACGGGAATCCAAAACAATACCTCAGTTTTATCTGACAGGGAATTACTGTCACGTTTGCCTCCCCAATGCTTCCTGTTGGGGGTGAGTGGCCTATTCTTCAGCATGACAAAGTCTGATTTCTGAATGGCTGGTAGTGTCAAAGGACCATTAGTATGCTAAGCCTTTTAGTGGCATGGGATAGCTCCGGCCTGCTTTCCTCAATTGTTGCAATTGGGCCACGTGACTGACTGATGATTTCAAGGCAAGCTTTGGAATCTTGATGTCTTCCAGAAATTAATATTCTTTCTGGTAATACAATCTAGCGACTCCTATTGCTCAGGCTTTTTTTTTTTAATGCTCACAAGGACATGATCCAGAGCTATGGGGAGAGGGGGAAGTTCAGCAAAGAAAATCATGAACTTCTCCTCTAATTAGCTTTTAAGAGTCTAAAAAGACAGACCTAATCTATTTGGTAAGCCTGTTGACAGCTTTTGCCATGTCCTTCGATTTTAAAGTCTCTGCAAAGGTTCTTATTTACACGTGGAAAGCAGTCTTTCAAAAACTGGCTTCAAGATCAACACTGTTGTGCTTCTTTGTATAGTCAACTTCTAAATTCCCAGCACTGTCTCTTTTTTCATTTCCTGAAAAATATTCCTTTCATGCTGATTAACTGCCAGCACGCATAGCACAATGGGATAAGCACAAAACAGTCATTTGAAAATGAAAGGAAGTGACTCAGACGGTATCTGATTATATACTGACTGATTACTGATTTTATTATGTCTTATACTGATCGACGTTTAATCTGCAAACCAATATGCTTGTTGAAATAACACACACTTGGTTCCAAAGACTGAAAGGTGAGACACTTTAGAGTACCTATAAATGGTTATATAAAGTCATGGATAGAAAAACCGATCCGTTCCAGGGCCCAGCATTAACAAGATCTAGGTAACATGCATTTCTGATTTAAGAAGGATATTCCAGGAACACCAACCCCATCCATATTAAAACACAAAGAGAAATTACCTCTTAAAGCCCAATGTTATTTAGTTTTTTACCCTTGCGTTTTGTGCAAACCTATGTCTGAGAACGGAGTACAATTTTGTCTTTTCTAAAACAGTAAGAGACTGACTGGCCTTTCAGAAAACAAAGCAAAACAAATAAAGCTGGCAACTACCTCCTCCTCTTCCTTCTCCTCCTCCTTTCCTCACCCAGGCACAGAGTTAGACCTCACATCCTGCCCTTTGCAATTTGATGCAATTATGTGACTGAGTTTCATCTAATATGGTATATTTAGCTAATAGAGTGTTCTTCACTGCCAAGTCTGGTCCATTAAAGTTGCTCATAGTTGCTCCTTTATGTCCTTCCTCTATCTGCCAACCTGGCTCAGAGCACCGGGAATTTGAAAACTTTTGGTGAACCTGAGCCAGAAACTGAAACAAGTCTTGATTCAGAAACGTTTTTAAGGGGAACGTCACCAGCTGGGCAGGAATACTAATAATGTATGCCCCTACCCCATGCCACACTTGTTTAACAGACATTATTTTCCTTAGTTAAACAACTACTACACATCATCTGGCTTGCTTTCTACAACAGAAAAAAGTTTTAGGGGCCGGAGAGATGGCTCAGTGCCTAAGGGAACTTGCCCTTGCAGAGGATACTGGTTCATTTCCTGACACCCACATATAGATAGGTATGGCCATCCATAACTCTAGTTCCAGGAGATTCGATTCCATTTTGTGAACTCTGCAAGCCCCAGTGTGCAGCAGACACATACAAGCAAAACACTCAGACATATTAAATAAATAAATACATAACACACACACAAACATACATATATATATCTAAAAAATTTTGAACAAGAAAAAGAATTTTAGGTCTCAGGATTTTAAGTTGACTATGAATAATTTCTAGATATTAATAGTCACAGTTTTTAAATCCAAAGAAGAAAGTTAGTTTAAGGAAAATGTCAATTCGATTTTGAAATCAAGCCATGTTTTTAAGACAGCAAACCCAGATCTGGAATAAGGGCAATGCCTTCTACATTTCTTCCTCACTCACACTCATTCTAGGAAATAGCATAGTCTACCAGGACTTGACCCGGACAGAAAGAAAACAATGGGTGGCATGTTTACTGATGGCCTTTGTGAAATGGAAAGAGCTTTCAAGGTAATTTGACCGGAGATGGGAAAAGTAACTACAGACAACACATAAGGGCTCGATTTGAAACAAATCTGAAATCTTATTGCTATCAACTGGCTTTTCTTGGCAGCCTTGTGGGAACCTTGTGAGCTGACCCAAGATGAACTGACTGGCCCGAGAAAACCACAGAGGCTTCTTACTAGTCACAAATTAAGTGTGTGTGTGTGTGTGTGTGTGTGTGTGTGTGTGTGTGTGTGTGTGTTGAGACAGGGTCTCTCTATGTAGCCCTGGTTATCCTGGCACTCACTATGTAGACCAGGCTCTCCTTGAATTCACAAAGATCTACTTGTTTCTGTTTCCTGAGTGCTAGGATTAAAGTCATGAGCCACCCACCACGCCTAGCTGAAAAATTAATACCTTAATCAAAACTTTTCGTAAGGTCACTTGGTTACTCTTAATAGAATCCAACCCTGGTGCTCATCCCTAGTTTACAAATCTTAAGAAAATTAATTTGCCCAACGTTCAGTCTTGTTTACAGCTTACTGCCCTGAGTGCACCATATCTGGTGCAATGGTTACTGTCCACCTAGATTCTAGACCTCACAGATACGGGAGCTAACAGCCTTCTGAACGTCAGGGGGACCCTGTTGACTTGGTATAGTTCCATGCACAGCAGTAAGTCTGGGCAGCAGTTTATCTTTGCATCAGCGCAACACCAGGGTCTTCCCTGGGCTAGCTTTGGGGGCATGATTTCACTTTGGTGCTGCCTTCTACTCAGCTTTCCCTGTTACAGCCCTGCCTGTTTAAACTTGGTTTAGGGCCCTGGGGTGGAGGGTGAGGCTTGGTGTGGAGTTCAGTGGCAAAGCGCTTTCCTAACTCATATAGGGCCCTGGGTTGGATGCCCAGCTTCCTTTTCTGTAGCAATAACAGGCTTCTCTCATAACTAAGAATCTCTGTAGACAAAACCAGAAAGCAGGATGAAGATGGTCAGGGGATTAATTGAGTAGGTACGAGAACGGGGAGCCCGAAGCTTTGGATAAGCTAATGTGGTGGTCGGAATGAGAAGTATTTGAACACTTTGTCCCCAATCGGTGGCACCGTTTGGGGGAACTTTAGGAAGTGTGGCCTTGCTTGATGCAGGCTTTGAGAGTCTCACATCACTTGCTATTTACTCTCTATTTTGTGCTTGTGGTTGAGGATGCTAGCTCAGCTTCCTGATCAGGCCAACACATCTGCCAGTTGCAGCCACGCCTCCCCAACACAATGGAATCTTATTCAGCCGCAACTGTAAGCTAAATAAACCTTTTCTTCCTCATAAATTGCCTCTGTCGCCGTATTCATCCCAGCAAGAGAAAAGTAACTGACACAAGTTATATATGTAGATTCCTTCTCTGCACTTCCCTGCTTGGGATGTTCTGAAGCTGAGCTACAGGGAAGCATTGGCAGATTAATGGGAAAACTGGAACATTACCTCCGCCCCTAGCCCCACCTTCTTTGTGCTTACGAATTGGTGCAGCCTTGGCAGTGATTGAATGTTTTTTTCTTCCCATGATTCTGGTTCCCTTGGAATGGCCTCTCTTTCCCTGATCTCAGCTTCTGCTACACCACCCTGGCTACAGTTTCAGAGCCTGTGAACTGTGATGGTCTGTGGTGTGTTAGCCCTAGGGGAGATAACACAGCCTATCGACTCATGAGTTACCTGAGTTGGCTTCTCTACAAAACAATCACCTATATAAACAATTCTCACGAATTAAATGTGTCTGTTTGAAAATATCTAAGGTGGTTTGTTCTCCTGACAGGACTCTGACTAATATATACGTCACGGAAAGGCTCACTAAAACGGTGACATTTGATCAGAGACATAATGCTGATATGGGGGGAAATATATTCCAGGCAGACAAACAATCAGTGCTAAGCCCTAAGGGGAAATAACAATGAAAAACGGAAAGAGTAATAGCCGAGGCAGTAAGAGAGAAAATACAGCGGATGAATGGCTACCAAGTACCTGTGGGAAGGCTTTGAGGGAGGGGGTGACTGAGGAGAGCCTTACAGTTCAGGAAAAACAATGATGGCAACTGTACTGACAATGTGTTTGTAGGGTCAGGCCTGGTGGCTCAGGCCAGCAAACCCAGCTATTTGTGAAACTGAGGCAGGAAGATCAAAACATTCAAGGCCATTCTGGGCTACAGAGTGAATTCAAAGTTAACCTGGGCCATTTAATGAGTTCCTTTCTCAAAATAAAATGAGAAGGGAGATGGGGGTATGGCGTGTTGACTGCTTCAGTGTTTGACTAGCATGTATGAGGCCCCAGGTTCAACCACTACCTATTAAAGAAATAAGCCAGACTCAGAAAGACAGATATTAAATGTTTTCTTTCATATGCTGTACTAGTTTGTTTAAGTGCTGTGATAAAACACTGACTGAAAACCAACTTGTTGGGGAAAAAACACTTATTTGCCTTATAGGGTCACTACTGCTGTGACGAAACACCATGACCAGAGCAACTTGGGAGGAAAAGGTTTATTTATTTCACTTTTGCTTCCTTATCATTGTTCATCATCAGAACAGGAACTCAAGCAGGGCAGGAACCTGGAGGCAGGAGCTGATGCAGCGGCCATGGAGGGTTGTTGCTTTCTGGCTTGTTCCTCCTGACTTATGCAGACTGCTTGCTTTCTGACAGAACCCAGGACTTCTAACTTAGGGGTGGCATCATCCAAAATGGATTCGGCACGCCCCCATCAATCACTAATTAAGAAAATGCCTTACAGGCTTGCCTGCAACCCAATCTTAAGGAAGCGTTTTTTTCTCAGTTGAAGTTCCTTCCTCTCGGATGACTCCAGCTTGTGTCAAATTGACCTAAACTAGCCAGCACGAGGTCACAGTCCATCATCAGGGAAAGTCCAGGCAGAAGCTCAAGGCTGGAACCTGGATGCAGGAACCAAGCAGAGACCAAGTAAGAAGAATGCTTCCTGGTTTTGCATTTACATAGCTTAGTTTGCTTTCTTAAGCACTCCAGGACCACCTACCCAGGGGTGGCATCACCTACAGTAGGTCAGGACCTCTCACATCGATTATTAATCAAGAAACTTTTGCAGGTCAACTTAATGGAACTAATTTCTCAGTTGAGGTTTTCTCTTCTAGGTGACGCTAGCTTGTGTCAAGTCAACCAAAATTAATCAATACATAACTACACACACACATACACATGCACCATGAAATCAGAAAAGAAACTATTGAAACTATTGTAGGTGAAGAAAGCAGGGAGAGTCAGAGAAGAGCAGGCGAGGGGTGAATATGAGTAACATATAATGATATATATGATAAAATGTTACAATGAAATTAACTATTCTGTATGCTAACCAAAAAGAAATTAATTAGAAGGCAAGGAAGAGTAGAAGACAGGCAAGCTAGGTAGGAGACCAAAGCAGGGCAGAATGGATGACTACCAACCCTCTTAAATCTTAGATATATGAGTCTTTCTAAGTAAGGCCCATAGTCTAGCAGAATGAAGGCTTCAGGTTTGCCCCACCCTGAGTTTATAATCTAGCTTTGCCATTTACTAGTCACATGATCCTGGGATTTGTTTTCAACCTAGACAAGTCTCAGCTTTTCCTTCATACTTTAAGGGTGGATCAAATGAGAATCCCCTCCCGCTCCAGTAGCTGACTAAAAGACTGGAACACAGTAGATGTTCAATGAACTTCTCTTCCTTTCTTTGCCATCAAATTAGGAGAAGATGCAGGGGAAGGTACAGCTCAGGGGTTTAGATGCTTTCCACAGCAGCATTCTCCTAAGATGAACAAGAAGCAATTCAAGGAGAGAGTTCTATATTTCCAGGACAGCGGGAATGTCAGATTTGGGTGGGTAGGGATGCTAGCCATAAGAAACAGAAGAGCTTTTAGAGCCTCACCAAATGACAGTGTAATTTGGATTGCAACAAGCAACATTGAGATGCATTTAAAAAAAGAAAAAAGATAAAAAGAAAAGATGTTGTAAGAGTGATGTGGGGTGTTCTTCTGTACATGTATTGCTTTTGTTGGTTAATAAATAAAGCTTTGGGGGCCAATGGCTTAACAGAGTAAAGCTAGGTGGGAAATCTGAACAGAGATATATATAGAGAGTAGAGGGAGTCAGGGAGACACCGTGTACCTGCTGAAGGAGACATACGCCAGAAACTTAGGTAAGTCACAGCTTTGTGGCGATACACGAATTAATGAAAATGAGTTAATGTAAGATGTAAGAGCTAGCTAAGAATATGCCTAAGCTATTGGCCAGTATTGAAATTGATATAGTTTCTGTGTGATTACTTGGGTCTGGGCAGTTATGAAATGAATGAGCAGTCTTTGACTACACAGAAGGGAAAAATAGAAGAAAGGAAGCTTGTTAAAAGACTCAGAGCTGTCAGTCCAAGTAAGAGCAGATGGTAGTTTGGGCCCATGTGCCAACAGAGGTAGTAAGTGGTCCTGCTGGTGTTGAGTTTTCAAGGTAGAGTCCTTGGGTAGCCAAGGGAAGCGCTAAGGAGGAAGTTCAGTGATGACTTTGGCACTGGGATCCTCTGGTATTAATGTAAAATCTTACTCTTATTTCCTTCTTTTCTGTTTTTTAAATTTTTATTTTGTGTGCATTGGTCTTTTGCCTGTATGTCTGTGTAAGGGTGCCAGATCCCATGGACCTGAAGTTACAGATAGTTGTAAGCCGCCATGTGTGTACTAGGACTTGAACCCTGGTCCTCTGGCAGAGCAGCCAATGATCTTAACACTGGAGCCATTTCTCCAACCTGCTCTTATTTCCTTCTGGATATCTTCCAAAGTGAATGCTTGAAAATCGTTAAAATAGTTTCTGAAAACTGCTTTTGACCTTTTCTACTGTCAAATCTCGGGTATAGGATTTTTTTGTGACCATGCTCTAATATGGAATTATGTTTTTCAAAACTATCCCAACATATTTCAGAATTGATATTTCAAAAAGAGAAAGATGAGTTAAGGAAAACTCCAGAGTTTTTAGTTTGGACAACTGAGAGGATAAAGTTAAAGGGGGAGGCTGGACAGGAGAGATGGCTCAGTGGCTAAGAGAATGTATTGTTCTCGTAGTGAACCTGAGTCCTGCTCCCAACACCCATTGCAAGTGCCTGTACAAGCTCTGGCTCCAGGGAGCTGGAAACCCTCTTATGGCCCCCGAGGGCACCTGAATTCATGAGTATATGCACACAAACACACAATTTAAAAATAAGTAACATTTTTAAAAAATAGGCAAGGCTGGGGCTGGAGGGATGGCCCAGAAGTTAAGAGTACCTGCTCCTCTTCCAGAGGACCCAGGTTCATTTCCCAGCATTCATGTGGTGGCTAATAACCATCTAGTTCCAGATAATCTGACTCCCCCTTTTGGCCTCCATAGGTGCTGCACACATGCAATACACAGTTTTCCAAAATGCCTACACTCATAAAATAAAAAGAAATAAATATCTGTAAAAAATAGGTTAAACAGATTTGGGGAAATATGGAGTTCAGTATGTTAGGTGTATAACATTCAATATCTAATTGAGAAAATAAACAAATAGAAATATAATTCTGCAAATCTTGAGAAAGGATAGGCATGGGTGAAGAAGCTGTTCATGGGCAGGTGAAATTTGAAGACCATCGGAGTAGAAGATGTCATCTAGGGACAGGAAAAGAAGATGAAGGATTGTGTCGTGGATTCTCCAACAGTGCCAGGTTGGGAAGAGGATGAAGAGCCAGCACTGGAGTCTAAAAGAAAGCATCCAAGCAAAGCAGTAGAGATACCAGAACACTGTATGTCCTGTCTGTCCAGGAAAGTAAAGATATCGAGGACTGAGAAATGAATTGTGTCAAATGATAAGCAAAATAATACAAAATCAGAAAAGTAATTCTTGATTTATCAACATGAAGACTGGTGACCTGGCAGGGGTGGGGGGTGGAGATTCTGCAGAGTGGTAGGAGGGAAAGGATCTAACTGGAATCCAGAGAAAAAAGAATCAAGTAGAAACAATAGAGTCAGTGAACGTAGACAGTTAGTTAGAGGGATGTTGCTGCAAGGAGGACAAAAGTCGGTGAGATAAACTGGGTCAAAGTAAGCTTAATTGTTAATCAAAATAGGTGAAATACCACTTTGTCAGTGAGCCAAAGAGATGTTCCCGGAAAGAGTGAAGTGTCTATAGATAAAGGTGAAGGACAGATCTTAGGTGATTCAAGATGAGACCTTATCGTCTTCACTATGGAGAGGGATTAGCTGTAGACAGAGACCAGAATGGTTGCTCTACGGTTACAGAAAGGAGGCAGGAAGAGAATGTAACTGCAGGCTGCTGGAGCCTTATCTGAACAGGTTTCCTGGTAGTACAAAGTCCTAAGCAAGAAGTGAGGATAGGAAATGCAGCAGAGGCTTGAGGAGAGAAAGAAAGCTGGGAAAGATTTGTCTAATAAAGTGAGATAATGATTGGGGGAAGAAGGTAGGCGAGTTGCATTTATTGCAAAGCTCTTTAGGACGGTGGTCAAGTTGAGGCAAGACAGAACAGCAGGAAAAATTAAGGGCTTATGGAAAAGAGAAGGGGACTTTCAGTCCCGAGTCTGGTTGAAGTTTCTTGTTTGCCAAGAGTTAGGAATTCCAGAAGAATTAACAAAATTTGTCATAAAGGTTGTCTTCGTAGACAATATTCCTTTTATATACAGAAGTATTTTAAATAATAACGAGTTTTTAGTTATTTTGTTTTTTGTTTTTGTTTTTGACAGTTGGTGAGGGAAACATATTTATTAGAGTGAGTGGCAGACCTGGACCACTACTCTTGTGCCCTTGGCGAGAGACTAGGCAAGGATAGGGACATGGGGAGGTACACGTGGGGTGAGGGGAAACAGGATAAAGGAGGAAGTCTGACAAGCTGGACAGGAAGGGGACTGCCCACTGGGGCCATGGGCTCAACTGTTCTCCCAGAAGAAGTTGTTACAAGCCACTGTGAGAGAGGCTACCAGCACAACATACTCCTGGAAGTCCACCTCCCCGTCTCCGTTTTCATCCAGTTCCTTCACTATCTTGTCCACAGCATCTGCATCCTTCTGGACATTCAGAAAGCCGGAGAGTTCAGTTTGTAGCAGGTCTTTCAACTCCTTCTTGCTCAGCTTGTATTTGTCCCCCTCCTTGCCCGAATAGGCATGGAACATGTTGATGAGGGTCTCCATGGCGGTCTCCAGCTCAGAGCCCATTTCAGCAGCACACGATTGGCTGGGCCTGAGGTGGCAGCAAGTTCTCGACAGACAGGCAGGCTGCAAATGTGGCACCTGGAGAGTATTTAGTGTTTAAGGCTTATGCATATATGACCTTATTTTCCAGAGCTTAACCTAGAGTCTCCTGGGAATCTCACAGATAGGAGCACAACCCTCATTTACAGTGAAAACGCATCTTAATGACCCTGTTATCCCCATGAGCTATGATTTTTACCTTATCGGCTACAATCCTATCTAAGGCATCTCAGGAACCAGTCTATGATTCCATTTACTGAGAAAGAGAGAAAAGTTTTTCTTTAAAATTCTTTTAGATATGACTCCAAAACTATCAAAATTGTATATTATAGATACTGTAAAACAACTTGACCGTGCGGACCCTGTCTTTATCCCAAACATCTTTTTATTAGTACCAGTGCTCAAATCTGTATTAAAATATCTTCTTAATAAGCTCTCACTTAGCTCCATATGAACTTGTTCTGAAATTCTTTTTCTGTACCAAATCCCAGATTCACCTGAGTGGAGGTCTCGAAAGAGAACACCTCGGGCTGTTTCCGGTCTCCGATTGGAGCTGTGGCTCTGGCTCCCTTTCTCTCTGCTACTGACAAATCCTGGGCAGGTTGAGGGCTTTTCTCCAGCTCTGTTCAGCTGCATGGTTCAGGTGGAGGAGAAAGCGGTGGGTGGAGGTAGCAGCTTTGGTGTATCTAAAAGCACGAGAGAAGCAAGGAAGATGTGAGTATAACCAAGATGATACATACAGACGAGGTGGGAAAAGGGAGGTGATGGGAGTATTAGTGGGGTTGGTGGTTTCTTATGAATCCAACCATTGTTGGAAGATCCAGGCTGCTGCCATTCTTTCATCATGTAGAATAGCTCCTGCCCTTAAAAGCTGAGCTTTCATGTTAGCATGTACACAGCAGAACAGAAAATATGAAAAGGAGGAAAAGAAATATGGCCACTGTCCATGTTTAAAGAAGAATGCTCAAAAGTTGCCACATAAGGGCCGGGGCTGTGGTTCGGCTGGGAGAGTACTTGCCTAGCATTCCTGAACACCCGGGTTTGACCTCCAGCATCACAGGAAAGCTGAAGCTGACATGGTGGCACACACCTGTCATCCCATCACTCAGGAGGTGAAAGCAGGAAGATCAGAAATTCAAGGTCATTCCCAGATACGTGGTGAATTTCAGACCAGCCTGGGCTACATGAGACAAACAGGATAGTTCTGTGGCTAAGAGAGCTTGTGACTACGCTTTGTGGTTTGAGCTCAATCCCTGGTACTCACATGATGGAAAGACAGAATGACTCCCTATGTTGTCCTTGAACCTCTATACATGTGCAATGGTATATGCATTATGCTACACACAAATCACCCTAGATGCAAAAATTTTTAAAAAGACAATTCACATTTCCCTTATATTTCACAGTCTAGAATTTGATAATATGGCTATTCCGATGAATTAAAAGGCGCTTGGGAGGCCGAGGCAAAAGAACCACAGCGACCTAGTAAGAACTTGCTTCAATTAAAAAGAGAAAATAAAATAAAACCTTTACTCCAGTGGTCAATAAAAATACAAGTTCTATTACTAAGGACAAAAGGGGAAATATATTAAGTTAGGCAATTGCTGTACTTTTTGTTTGTGGTATGTGCATTTCCCCACATCTTACCTCTAAAGGCAAGACACATAATTGGTACTGTGTCATGGTTCAATTGCTGAATTTTTTCTTTCTTATTAGAACAGAAACTAATGATGAGTTTTATAGTTGATGACATCTTTCTACTCTAAGAAGGATAAGTGGTATTTTGCCAAGACAGAGAATATATAGGGGAGCAAGAGATTTTCTAGTAGTAGAGAAAAAGAAAGGACATAATTGGTTTGATTTCTACATCTTAAGTTTGAGAAGGACACAGAAGCAGTTGAAACCTTAGGATGAGAATTCAAGAGTGTGAAGGGGCATGCGATTAAATTTATGTAGGAAAATTCTTTGAATTCATAAAGGCTTTGATCGTTTGCACCCATTTCCCAAAACTGATTTCAAGAACGAGTTCCTAACTACACATGGAAATTGTTTCATTGGTTGCCAAGGTCTCAAAAGCCCTGCCAGAGGTCATAATAACTTTATAAGATGATACTGTATTAATTCAAGGTTTTCAATTAAATTAGCAATAAAAATATAAGATGTGATTTAAAAAATTAGTTTGCAGCCAGTAAATGATGATGGAATTTTGCCATGCCTCTGGTGATTTTGTGTGAGACTTCTGATAGAAATATCTGGTTTTAATTTATTTTTCTGGATGCTTTATTAAAGACCCATGTGCAAGGAGCAAAATCAAAACCAGACAACTTTAGATCCACTGTCAATTTCACATGCCATCAGAAATACTAAGCTAAATGTTTCTTTTGGCCACCATGCATGAAATGCAAGCAAGAAGTAAAGTCAATTCCTATGCTAATGCTCCTATTTTAAACAATAAAATGCAATTTGCATTGAGATATTCTATTGAGCCTACTAGCATAATCTATGGTTTGGATGATATTACATTAAAAAAACCCAAATAGCAAACTATTTGTGCTCCATTATCCAGCTTATATTCACTACCTGAAATGTAAGAAATAAGAAAATGAAAGTAGTTATATTAGTTTTTTTTTAATGAGAGCTTAATAAAAAGTAGATTTATGTTTTCAGATCTCCTGCCAGCCCCATGGAGTCCTTATCCGTGATATCCACCAAAGTATCCAGAAAATGACACTTGATCAAGGATGGCATTTTAGAAACCAGTGAGATGTATAGATTGGCGAGAATAACCACAGTAAATTATACATACTTTTTCTAAATGACAAGAGAGAAATTCTTTTCTTGCATTTTATATTTTTAAAGTTATAAGTAGTTTTCTTTTTTTTTAAAAAAAGATTTATTTATTATGTGTACAACATTCCTTCCATGTGTGCCTGCATGCCAGAAGGGGGCGCCAGGTCTCATTACAGATGGCTGTGAGCCACCATGTGGTTGCTGGGAATGGAACTCAGGACCTCTGGAAGAGCAGTCAGTCTCTTAACCACTGAGCCATCTCTCCAGCCCCATAAGTAGTTTTCTCTTTCTTTTTCCATTCTTTCTTTCTTTCTTCCTTTTTTTTTAAATTTTTTTGGCACAACACTACTATGTAGTCCTTCCTGGTTGGCCCGGAACTTACTAAGGAGACCAGGCTAGCCTAGAATTTGCAGAGATCTGTCAGCCTCTGCCTTCCGAGTGCTGGGGTTAAAGGCATGCACTAGCACACTTAGTTTTTTGCACATCTTTTGCTACCCAGCATGTATCAAGTACTAGGCTAAACGAATCAGCATGCTGGTAATTGTAACACTCAATAGGCTGAGGTAGGAGGATGGTGAGTTTGAAACCAACCTGGGCTACATACCAAGATTCTGTCAAAGAGGGAGAATAATGAACTAGGCTACATGCTGGGAAAATGATCAGCAAAAACAGATATGATCCTTTCATCAGATAACTGACTTTGCATTCTAAAGAAAGAAGCAACTACGTGGAATTAAAAATTAAGCAAAGGAGACATGAGGAAGGAGACAGATACCATCCTAGGAGAGTCTACACCAAGAACTGACACAGTCCCAGAAATCAGAGAGGGTTTGTTTGTAGAAGAGTATTTGAAAAGATGTTTCTGGTCATAGCGTGTCTAATAATTGGTGGCATAATAATTAAGCTATGTATTATCTGATATCACAGAAAATGTGGACATATTTTGCTCAGGGTTGGTTCAAGGCTGAATCGGTGATGTCATTAAAGGCATAGGCTCTTTCCTTTGCTCTTCCATCCTGTGTTGGCTACCATTGAGCCCTTCTTGCTCAGTAGTTGCCATAACTCTGGGCATTCTGTCCTCATCTAATTACCAGCAAAAGAAGGGTAAGGAACATTTCTTCTTCTTCTTCTTCTTCTTCTTCTTCTTCTTCTTCTTCTTCTTCTTCTTCTTCTTCTTCTTCTTCTTCTTCTTCTTCTTCTTCTTCTTCTTATCTTTGGCGAGGCCAGATTTTTAGTGTGGAAAATATGATTATTGTAACTACAGACCATCAGACTGAGTGCAGCCTGTTCTGAAGGCTTGCGAACAGAATCTGGTGACACTTTGGGAAAGTACTACTTTAGTTTCTCAAAGACTCAAGGAGCCCTCCGGCTCTTCCAGTGGGCTCAGACTCAGATATTCTGAGTTCTTTGAAAAATTATGAGTTACAGGTGTTTACATTTTTGAAACATTTTCTTTCGGGCTTCTCAGCCTCAGTCTAAATAACCAACCCTACTAAAAAGGATTACTTTTTATGGAGGTAACATTTACACTTACTGAACCTTTTAATTTTTTTTCTTTCATCCTTTTTCCTCTTCAATTCTTTCAATCAGACCTTTTAACTCTTTTCTAAACCCCAACATCAAAAGGAAAACAAACACTATATGATTCTGTTTCACAGCGGCCGCACTGCCTCGAGAACGAAGGAAGTGAGTCCCTAGCGGGGATCCGTCCTCTCATCCTGGCGTTTGCCCGCACGAAGATGGCGGCGGTCTCAATGTCAGTGGCGCTGAGACAGGCGTTGTTGGGGACAAGGGCAGCGGCTACAGCTGCCATTTCCGTCTCTAGAGTTCCATCCAGGTAACATAATTATCAGCCTCGTCGGGCTCTTTATTCAGGATTCTCAGGTCTCTGTGCTTTAGCGGAGGCCGGGCCGGCCGGGCCTCGGAGGCGGCCTGGGGGAGCGCGTCCTCGGCTGACCCTTCCTCGGGGTGCGGGGACGAACTCGGGGCTCCCGCCAGGCGCCCGCGGAGCTTCGGGTTCTCGGGGAGCTCTGGGTCTGCAGCCCCGGGAGAGGGTCTGTGTGGAGGAGCTGTGAACAGGATCTTGGTTCCCTAGAAGGGGAGGAGTCTGGCCGACTTCTCTCCCAATGTCCTGCATCTCTTCCGTTGTCACCTGTTTGCCCTGGCTGGAAGGCTAAAAACCCTGCTCCCCATCCCAGGCTTTAGCTAATATCTCTTGAGCTTCCAAACATAAGGTTGTTTTATTCACCATTCTGCATACGATGGAAACTTCTTAGGACTTCAGGGGTAATAATAATATTTATTGGAAGGTTATAGCGTACCTATTTTCCATCTTGGGGAGGACTGGAACCCCGGCTGTGAGTTCCAGGCTTGAGCTCCACCACGGAACTACGCCCTCAGCCAGCAAGGTGGTTTTTATTTGTATTTATTTTGTTTGTTTGAGACAGGATCATACTGTGTAGCCCCAACTGGCCTGGAACTCAGATCTGCCTGCCAGCAAGATGGTTTTAAAAAGGTTGATGGTAGTGACGTTAAGTTTTCTCATCTACGCGTTTACTGACCCGGTACAGTAGTTGAGGGATTGTTGTTATTTTGTTATCTGGTATCATTTTTGTGATGGCACCCCTCCCCCCGCTCCCGAAGCATTAGTTTATTTTACGTATTTCTGTTTGCCTGAGTTTATTAATAGCAGGTGTATAAACATATTAGCGTTTTAATTTACGAGATAGCACATTTTATCTCTTCTCTCACTGTTTGCTCCTGTAAAGTATGGCCATGTATTGTCAGCTGCATGCTATGGAGACTACCCTAACCGTCCCCATTGAAGATGGAAGACTGTGTCAGGGCTGGGAAGCATGTGATCCTTTTTTAGAAAAAAAGAAAAGTCAGGCGCAGTGGTACAGGCCTTTAATGCCAGCACTGGGGAGGGGGCAGAGGCAGTTGGAATTTTGTGAGTGCCTGGTCTACAGAGAGTGTTCCAGGATAGCAAAGGCTACGTAGAGACCCTGTCTCAAACAAAACCAAGCCATTAAATTATTTTTTAAAAAAGGAAAACAGGGTCTATCAAAGTGCTTGTTAATTTAGTGTTAAACAAATACAAAAGAAACTGATTAGAACTTCTGAAGGTACATTTTATTACAGTTTTAAGTAGTGGTTTTGTGGGAAAGAAGAGGTTGCCCTTAGTAAGGTCAGGGGATTTGCGGTTTTGGGGACTGAGGATGTAGGTGAGTTGGTAGAGGACCTGGCATTCATGAAGTACTGGGTTTAGTCTGCAGCATCGAATAAACCCATTCTTGGGCACATAAACTGAAATCCCAGCACCTCAGAGTTGCAAAAGCGGGGTAAGGGATGCTGTTCTGTAGGCAGAAGCAGAGCAGTACATATATAATCAACAGTCACTGGAAAATAAGTGCTGTTATACTGGTGGAACATAAAAGACACATTTGTAATTAAGTGTTTTACTTAAGAGGAACTTAAGAAATATCAAGTAGTTCTCGAAGATAAAACACTCCAGTGGTTAAGGCTAACATGGTGGTGATCTAGTTTAGTTCTGTTCTCCTTAAATGTTATAGGTGTTATACTAATGTACTCAATATAGGACTGGAGCTAGAAACAAATATGAGGGACCATTAGTATATTTCTCAGCAATTATGCTAGTTTAAATTAAGACAGTCCTGGATTTTACAAACTGATAGCTAGTACCACACATCTAAATTTAACAGTTTCTGCTTGTAAATATGTTGTTAGGGATTTGAAAATAACTTATATAAATAAGAAAACCTTTGTTTCATATTTCAAAGAAATTCAAAACCCAGGGGAAATAATTTTTACTTCACACTTTTATTTTATTTACATTGCTTTATGATGTGCATTGTACTTGACAATTATGGTTCCCCTCCCTTGTTTATATGGAAACGTCTTACAATATGTGTTGAGAATAATGCTTTGAAAAGGTTGAGAAGAAGGTTCCAATCCACCTAGGAAATTTAAATGTAAATTTCTTTTTTGGTAATTCATAAAGAAATTGCAGTGACATGATACTGCAGGTGTCTTGCGTGAAATAAGGGAGAGCGGAATCAGTAAGTCAAGTCTGAGAGAGGAGTAGGGCTTCCCTACTACATTACCATTTGGATTCAGTTATAAAGTCAATGTAAAGGAAAAGCCAGCAAGTAGAGTAAGTCAAACCACAGGCATGTATTTAGACAGGAGAGAAAGCTGAGCAGCACTAGTGTTGGCAGCTTCTCAATGGCTTGTGTTCTAGAGTGAGCTTCCTTCACTGAACATCGTTAGTCACCTGTTCTTATCCTTAGTATCCCTATGTAGCCCAAAGGGTTTCCAGCACTTAAGGTATGCAACTATTAATAGATAAGCTGGTTTTCTCTTTCAAAGAAGTGACACTTGGGACTTAAGATAATTGCCGTATCGATAGGTTTTTGTTCATTTTAACATGATCATGTATGTTTCTATCACCTGCTCTCATTTCTCTCCTCAAATTTGGACTAGAGTTTGTGTTTATCTAAGACATAGCTCTGAGGATAGCAGATCCCCACAGCATGTTAGTCTCCATGATGAAGACTAGGTGTATGAGACTTTGTGAAGTCTGTTTTGTGCTCCCAATCTCTGCCTTTATTTTGTGGCTTCCTTTCCTACTGTGAAGTTGAGGCTGCACAGACCTCCAATGGTGGAAAGTAAAGTCTAAATTTGTAAACAAACATTCAAGATCAATAGGTTGGCTTCTACCTGATTAAATATTTTTGCTTACATTTATTTATTTTGTATGTGTGTGTATATATTCATGTGGGAAAGCGGTCTTAAGAGACACATTAGCACTGGGCAGTAGTGGCATGCCTTTAATCCCAGCACTTGGGAGGCAGAGCCTGGTAGATCTTTGTGAGTTCTGGTTGACAGAGTGAGTTTCAGGACAGCCGGGGTCACGTAGAGAAACCTTGTCTCAAAAACCAGAAAACACAAACAACAACAACAATACAACCAAAGAGACATTTAAGTGAAAGCCAGGTAGGTACTAGCCTACATAAATGTGAATTAAAAATATCTACAATATATATTTTTTATAATTATTTGCAGTGGTCTGAATTTAGGATATTTGCCTCAAACTCTGTTGTTTTGTGAATGGATTTGTACCTAGCACATTATGACAAGTATCCTCACTCCTTTTTCATTCAGAAATTTAAAAATGGGAAGTGGAAATGAGTGATTTGTGAAAGGTACTTAGTAGAACATGAGGACTTCTTTGGAATGAGAGTAATTGATTTTCCATGAAGCTTTCAGTGAGGCATAATGGGAAAGGATGGAGCCCCTTGCTTCCTGAGTAACACCTGCTAGGCTAGGTTTGGAGATGGGATGGATATAGAATTCAGACACAACACAGACTGTTCAAATGAAGAAGCTTCTGCAACTTGTCATTCCTCTATCATGTGTGTAGTATTAATTCTGAGCATAAACTCAGCAGAACTAGCTTTTCTAACTTAATGATCCAGTCAGTGGGCCGAGGATATCCCTTACCTGGTGTCTTGTGTTTTCTCAGCAGCCCTGTGAATGGATGTTCTTGTTTTGTAGCTGAGTAGACAGGTACAAAAGAGAAATGACTTAAGTTCTCTTTGGTAGAAAAACGTTTGATTTACTCATCAATATGTTGACTTTTGTAATGAGTTATTATTTCTCATAACAGTAAATTAAAATTTCAGTGTCTTGTTTTTTCTTTTAGCAAGGAGTATTCTTTGTTTGAAAAACTATCTACTACAAGAAAAAACAAAAAAAAAGAAAGAAAAACTGTCTACTGATACTCTTGTCTTACTTCATGTTACATCTCTACAGGGGCAGGGGTGAATGTTTTGGGCTCTGAAAGAAAATAATTTTCTTTCTGAATTTAGTATAAGAGATTTTTATAGGTGATTTCATTTTACTTTTTAATTGTTGCTTTGAGACAGTATCACTTGGCCAGGTTAGTGTGAGACTCACTGTGTAGCTGGGATGACCTTAAACTCCTGATCTGTTCAGGTGCTGAGGGTACAGATGAGTGCCATCATGCCCTGCCTTTTTTATACTCTTAAGCAAAGTATGTGTAATGCATGTTTTAAGTGTGGAATCCCAAACATTTTTTTCTTGAGAACTTCAGTGGTCATTGGAAAAACTGTATTTTACTTTTTAAAACTATTGAGTATGCCTGCTATGCTTCGGAGCTCTTGAGTCTGTTTTTTCCTTTTGTTTTGTTTTTCTAATTCTTCCTGCATTCTCCTTAATAGTTTTGTTACCTGGAAAACTATGGTATTTTGGGATTTTAGTTTCATTAGTAGAAGACTTTAAAAATGGACTTGGAGAGAAGATCGAGGACAGTTTTTATTGACAGTTAAGAGAAAACAGCAGACAGGAAGCTGTGAATCTTGATAGCTGTTTGGAGCAGGAACATAGAAAAGAGAGAAAGCTGTGATATTTATAAGCAGCCTCATGGCGGAGAAGGTAGGGTAGCTTGAGAGAAAGAGCACCAGGAACACATGCCCAGGCTTTGGTCAGTATCCGAAAGGAAAAGAGGAGAAGGGACAGCAGAAAGCCAGATATCAGCGGTGTGGAATTGCGGGCTGATGTTCTGAAGCAATGTAGGTACACCGAGGGCCGGGCTTCTGGGCACGGTAAATACGGTGTCTCCTTCAGGGAATAATTATTCCCTAGCATGGTTCTCTGTGAACCATCTTTCCTGAGAGGTGCTCCCTTGGTCACATATAATTGACTAGGTAAACTGTATTAACTTAAAAAATTTATTTTATTTTTACATTATGTGTATGTGTGTTTTGCCTGTATGTATGTATGTATGTCTGTATGTCTGTGTACCATGTGCTTACCTGGTGTCTGAGGAGGTCAGAAGAGAGAGCCTTGGGTCCAGTGGATTTGGTGTTATAGATGGCTGTGAGCTACTGTGTTGATACTGGCTGGGATGTGAACCCAGTCCTTTTGGAAAAGCAGCCAGTGCTCTTAACATCTGAGACATCTTTCTATCTTCTGGTTTTAACTCTTAAAGGAGGAAACAATGGTATGTAAAGTTTTGATCTTGAAGCAGATCAGAATGTAGGCGGAGCCCACTGTTTGATTAGGAGAAAATAGCTTTCTCTTAAGAGTCCTTACCTCCAGAACTACTTTAGTAGTGTTCCTCCCTCAGCAGCTGAGACTCAGAGAACATCTAGAGGGTGACTGGAATTGGAGAATAAGTATAACCCATTCCACCATGATAATCTAGAGATTCAGTTTCGATTTGTTTCCTAGAAATGATTCATGTTAGGACCAAAGTTTCCATTCCACCTTCATGTACAGCCTCAGGGCTGGAGTGCTCACTTAGGAGAAATACAAACTGACTTTCCTGGCCTGAAAACCAAGCTGCTGATTCTGGATGAGAATGAGGTGTTTATTTTGGGGGCTCTTGCCCTGTATCTGCCTAAGTAGTTTCTAACTGGCCTTCATTATTTTTACCTCTTTTTAATATGATTGAATACCAAATAACTAAACCTATTAGAATTTTGTGTGGAATTCTGGGATTTAATAAAGCCATGATGATAGCTAAAATTTATTTTCATTAAAATCTTGAGTCAGTGAATTGGCTAAGTGGCTTAAGTTGCTTGCTGTGACCTGAGTTCTATACCTAGGACCCACATAGTAGAAGGAAAGAACCAATTTCTGCAAGTTGTCCTCTGTCCACTACACACAAGCACATCAACATACACACAAAAATAAATGAATATAAAAGAGCAAAATCTTGCACTCTTTTAAGGTTGACAGGATATAGTAGTTAATACGTGAGTTAATACCTGAGTTCTTACGACTTTCTTTTTTAATTGCATTGTCTGAAGATCCTAAAAGAATCTGCTGTGACTGAATTGTGCAGTAGCCACATTTTTTTGCAGCTTCTTTCACCTAAATATTTGAATATTTTTGTAAACTATTCTTTGTCTGCTTTAGGTGGCGGCAAGGGGACAGTTCTGAGTTCTGGTTTCAAGTTGTTTCTGTCCGTTGAGTATTTTGATAGGAAAATGCAGCCTTACGTTCTTTAGAATTAGTTAACCAAGTATAATCTTTTCTTGCCTGCATTCATCAGACTTACATAAAAAAATAGGATCATCCTCCAGTTTAGTATTTTGTTTTTTAAATGTCAGCTGCTCATCAGAATCACCTGTTACTTGCATCTGAGGCGCTCATGTTTTTTGGCCACAGTTTAGTGCTTCAGTAAGTTAGGCTTAGGCTTTTAGCTCTGCAGATTCTGATAGGAAACTAGGGATGGGAACTCCTGCCTTTTTTTTCTCTCTCTCTAAGTAGTTTTAATGTTTTATCTTCAAAGACTTCAAAAATATGACTTTGTTTGGGAGAGGAATAATGGAGATTTCCAGAAACAAGAAAAGTTCAGTTTTTGCAGTTTTCACTCATATACTAATCAGAGGCGTTGTGTGGGGGGTGTTGAGGGGGTGTTAGAGGCAGAGAGGCATTTTGGTAATTTTGGAGAAAGCAGGCCCTGTTGATCCTCTCTAGAGACGCTTGTTCTTCATTTTGGAAGGGCTCAGGTTTAATATAGCACAGCTGTTGAACTCTGCCCTTCAGAGTTTTAAGAAGAAAGTGTCTTATCCTTTATAATGTGCATGTGCTTTTTAGGGAGGTGGGCTTTGGCTGGGCTAGTTTTTAAGAAAGTTTCTTGCTTTTCTAGAGTTCTTTTGTTTCAGTGAGCTTTTAGAATTGTCTCAGCTGAAGGGAGTGCAGATCTTATTGCTTTTGTAATGTGTTTTGCTGTGTCCTTAAACAAAGCCAGGTGAAAAATTATTTGTGTTTTCTAGGGCTCAAAAATATGTTCTTTCCTTTATTTGGCCACTTTATATAAGTAAAAGGCCTTACTTGACAAAAGATCCCGTTCTAGATGACTGTTCAGTGAGCCATGTGCTTCTCCTAAAACTGTCACTCTGTCCTGATGAGCTTTAAAGTGAAGACAGATGTTGTGAGTCTTTTGAGGACCACTACTCTTTGAATGGAAAGAGCACTTCTTTTTCAAGGGATTTCTTCATTGTACTTTTAATAGTTTGAAATTCATTTTAATATTCTTATTATACATGTTTTTGAGAAATAAAATATACCTCATTATACAGCATTGATTAATATCTTGCATTTATTAAACCTTTAAAAATACGAAACTTAAAGTACTTTGTAGTAATTACTTTTGGGTAGTGAAAAATGTTAGTTTTTAACCGAAAGGGTGGCTTCTACCTTCATAGGTTAACTTTTGAAATATAGTTCATAGAGTCTTGTCATACTTGAGTTGGAAGAAAATTCTTTTAGGGTTGTCAGCCCCTACCCTTTCTTTAGTGGAGGAATCTCTGGAGCTTCTGCTGGTGATTTGAGTTTCTGGTGGCTCCAGAAAACAGTTTTCTTTGCTGTGACAAGATGCGCTCTAGAAATACCGAG
Source organism: Ondatra zibethicus (assembly GCA_004026605.1). Taxonomy (NCBI): domain Eukaryota; kingdom Metazoa; phylum Chordata; class Mammalia; order Rodentia; family Cricetidae; genus Ondatra; species Ondatra zibethicus. The sequence continues at coordinate 39,369 of PVIU01008309.1, forward strand.
GCGGAGGGAGGTGTCGTGGCGAATGTTTCAGATGTGCTGCCTCTATTCCCATGGACCTGTGATCAGCGGAGTACATAGCAGCAGAAGGGTGTGGCCCAGCATTGCAGCTTACCTCATGGCAGGCAGGACTCACAGACTGGAAGGGGCCCTAGCTAGATCCAGTCCCTGAGGACATCTGCCTCTTCCAGATACACCCTACCTCCCAAGTTACTAGCACTTTCCAAAATAGGGCCATTAGCTGGAAACCAAGCCCTTAAGACATGACGGGTGTGGGAGGGAGACCTTTCCTATTCAACCCACCACACTACACTCTGTTCTTTTCTACTCATTGGTAAGTGCTATTTCTCTTTGTGCTCTCAGAGTAAGTGTACTCATCAGCCCTTCCCATAACTAGGCTTATGCTTAGCATCTTCAACTTGTGTATTCTATTAAGATGGCCAGATTTCTTGATGCTTTCTGCTCCTTTGTACTCCTTAGGATGCCATAATGGTTAATTTTGATGAGCAGCTCGGTTGTATTAAGAGTGCCTACGTGAAGCACACTTTTGAATATGTCCATGATGGTGATGGTCTTGGATGATAGAACATAGGGATTCTGGAATGATGACTGGATTAATCTTTAGATGGATTCGTATATTAACATGTGATTAGGAGGTGGTGCAAAGAAGGAGGTTTGGTCTTTACGGGAAGTAAGTCTTTGGGGGTATATCCTTGAGTCTGTACCTTACCTAGTCCCTTTCTGTACTGCCTCTTTCTTTGCTTCCTGGAGTGCCAATAATGAAGTGGATAGTTCTGCCAAACACTTGACAGTCATGGTATTTTACCCAACCTCATGGAGCCATGTAACTCTGAAACTCCTTCTGAGCCACCTACCCAGCGCTAGTTTCCTTTCTTTGACTCCTTTTGGTTAGATTTATATCAAGATGATACTGAACTCAAAAAGAGCTAGGAGTTGTTTCTCTTCCTCTTTCGAGTTACTGTAATTTTATTTAAAAAAATATTATGCTGTATTTTATTTTGCTTAGAACACTTTTTAATTTTATTTTGAGAGTTTCATACCTGAAAGTGTACTTACATCATTTCCATCTCTCTGTAAACCATCTTCTTATTTCCCCTGAGACTTTCTTGATCCATGGATTATTGAGCGTTTGTTGGGCTGAGCACTTAGCATGAAGCTTAGTAGTAGAGCATTTGTCTGCCAAGTGTGGAGTCCCTGACCCTTACCGGCAGCACTGCAACACAAATAGTAAAGTAGAAGTGCCTACTTGATTTCTGAAAACCCAGTTTCATAGAACTTCATTTTTTTAGTGTCTATCCTAAAACTTGTGGCTCTACTGGCCTGGCTTTGTAGTCCACTTCTACAGTTGCCCCTGAGTCAGCCAGGGTTAAGGAACCTGGAATAAAAAAAAAAAAGCAAGCTAAAAGAGCAGGTGTTGCATGAGCCCACCCCCTTAGAACCATCACTCCAGTAAGTGGAGATAAAAATTTAATTAGTGGCGGTGGTGCACACCTTTATTTCCAGTACCCAGTAGACAGAGGCAGGCAAACTCTGTGAGTTTGAGGCCAGCCTGGTCTACAGAGTGAGTTCCAGGATGCGAAGTCCACAAAGAGAAACCCTGTCTTGAGACAAATAAACAAAAACAATTTTTTTTGTCATTTTTTGCTCTTGCAAATATTTGTTGTTTCCCCACTGGTGCGGTTGCAGGATTATCTAAGATTGGCGCCAGGTCTGAGAAAGAGAAGGTAAATGGTGGCTTCTACAGTTTCTGAGCATTGCTTTTCCTTTTTGTTCCTTGGGGCAAATTTGTACAGAAGTGTTTATTTCTGTTTTCAGCTTTGTTAAGCACAGGCTTGGAGTACCATGGAGCAGAGTGAAAGGTAGCTTCACAACAGGTTAAATGAAGCGCCAGGTCTGGGGCTTTTCCTGTTCTGCCTGCTGTATGCATCCAGATTATTATTATTATTATTATTATTATTGCATTCAGTGGGAGAGACAGTGGAGTGTGTTTACTAGATGTTGCCTAGGACCAGCCGCCCTAGGATAAATTACCTAAAAGCTAATTATACTATTTCTTGCATTTTTAGAATAGCTGAATGGACTTAAGTGATCTAAATTGACTTCAGAAGTCATTCTATCTTCAGATTCTTGATGGGTTGTTTCTCAACTCTAGTGAAATTCACATGCCAGAGTCTGGGAAAGCAGAGAAAGTATTTCAGAGTATATGCTCCTGTTTGGAAATGTTGGCATTTAATAAAATGGAAGTTCGTAGTGAGTGTTACAGAGCCAGAAAAATTCGTTGAGTTTAAACTATCAAGCAACAATTTTGGTTAAAGACATTGAGCCTGACAGTGGTGGTGCACACCTTTAATCCCAGCACTCGGGAGGCGGAGGCAGGTGGATCTCTGTGAGTTGGAGGCCAGCCTGTTGTTTACAGAGCGGGTTCCAGGATAGGCTCCAAAGCTACAGTGAAGCCCTGTCTTGAAAAAACAAACAAGCAAACAAACAAAAGACATTGTGTTGGTTAGTTTGTCACATCGACACAACTTAGAAGCACCTGAGAGTCTCAATGAGGGATTTAGATCAGGTTGGTCTGTGGTTACTCTGAAGGCATTGTTCTTATTGCCTGAATTGATGTGGGAAGACAAAGCCGTAGAGTGGATAGCACCATTCCCTGGTTTTGTGTTCTGGACTATGCACAGGTATATACTTCAACCTTCAGAGAAAGTGCTTCTCAGTCCCTCCCATTTGAAGGATGGAAGTCTTGAACATTCATCCAGAGTGCCTGTGCCCCTTTGGCAAAGGTGTTACCCACTCTGTGCTGTGAGCTGAACTTGTACTTCACTTGACATGTATGCTGGAAGGTGGCTGAAGAGTGTGCTCTTAACAGCCGTGGCTGAAATGATAAACTGGCCAATGGTGTCTGTTAGATTTCTTTGTCATTTAGGAGACTCTAACTTCTTGCTTTGATGTGCTAATCAGGGTTCTAATAGCTATCATTTTTGAATACTTAGACAGTAAGGTGGTTCATGTATCTTATTCATCTCAGTAAAGTAAATGATCTTATTTTAGGTGATGGTTGACAATCACATTATAGTTTTATATATGCCTAGGACTATACCTCTAGGACGTGGCAAAGGATCTAGAAGTTGAAATCTTACAATGTATTTAACTATAAATTACACTAGAAACTTTGTGCTTTTAAAGATTTACTTTTAACCTGTGGGGGAGGTGGGGGGTTATGTGCACATTAGTGCAGGTGCTCTCCAAGGCCAGAGGCATCAGACCTCCCTGGAGCTGGAGTTGGAAACAGTTGTGAGCCACCTGACCTGGGCTGGTATTTGAACTTGGGTCCTTTGGAGAGCGGTAGGAGCTCTTAACCACTGAGATATCTCTCCAGGCTTACCTCTCTTTTTTTTTTCTTTAAAAAAAAAAAAAGAGAGATACTGCCTATAATGCCTATAATGGCCTTGGATCAGGCCTTTGTTGTTTGTTTGTTTTTTGCTTTAAGATGAGCTCTGACAAGTTTTATTAAAGAAAAACTTTCCTGATTTACTTTTCACCAGTCTTCTGGCATGCTTCTAATGATGTCAGAATCACCGAGATCGAAGATAGCCGGTGAGAATATTCTGTACTATTTCCCAAATGCTGAGCCCCATTTAATATCATCGTTACTGTAGGGATGGACATCAGTTTTGGCCAACGTGACATAGTTTAAGATTTTCTTAGAACTGGGCAGCTGTTGGTGATGATAACCAATTTTTCTTTGACCTGCCTGATCATGTCTGATCATCTTCAGATCTGCTGATATCCCAGCACGTTTTCTACTTTTCATAGCAAGATGATTGTCTCCAGAGAGTTTTTGTCTTTGTGGCCACTGTCTTCCTGCCCTAGGTGTAGGACAGCTGCCAACCAGTAGTAGCTGTCAAGATAACCAAGGAGTAAAAAAAGTCGAATGTGGTTTTCACTTTGGGTTTCGGGGATTGAACTCAGGTCATCTGGCTTGTGGAGGAAATAAGTTTTATTGCTGAGCCATCTCTTTGGCTCCCAGCTGTATCTTTTTTTTTAATATTTTTTTATTTTTTATTTTTTTGGTTTTTTGATATAGGGTTTCTCTAGCTTTGGAGCCTGTCCTGGAACTAGCTCTTGTAGACCAGGCTGGCCTTGAACTCATAGAGATCTGCCTTACTCTGCCTCCCGAGTGCTGGGATTAAAGATGTGTGCCACCACTGCCCAGCCTTCGCAGTTATATCTTAAATTGTGCGTGCGCGCACACACACACTATCTCTCTCTCTCTCTCTCTCTAGATAGATAGATAGATAGATAGATAGATAGATAGTGTATGTGTGTATACTCATACACATACATACACTCATACACATACATGCATACATACATATGTTAGGAAATATAACAGCAAAATGAATTCTTATGGACTCACAGTCTAATTTAAGGGCTAGAAAATTTGAACTAGGGAGATGACTGAGCAGGTAAAAGAACTCTCTGCACAGGCCAAACAGCCTGAGTTTGACCCCTAGAGCACACAGAAAATGGAAGGAGAGAACCAGCTAAAGAGAGTTGTCATCTGATATCCATGCCTGTACTCTGGTTCTCTCCCTTCTCTCTCACACACATACACATACACAAATAATACTAATAAATTAATTAATAAAGATAGCTAGAAAATTTAAAAAAAGATAGCTAGAAAATCATCAGTACCTTTGTTCTTTGTGTACTGTCAGACTGAAGAATGGATTCCTCCAATTGGGTTCATATGCTAATCCTTGCAACCTATTAATGTTACCATCTAGCAGAAGGGTCTTTCTAGATGTTAATTGAGACTTTTAAGATGGGAGATAGTTATAGTGGTCCTAACAATAGTGCAATAATCAGAGGAGTCCAAAGAAGGCCATGTAGCATTGTAAGCAGAGTTGGAGTAATGTAAACATATGCCAAGAATGTCAACAGAAATCTAGATTAGGAGCAGAGTCTATCTTGGAGCTTCTAGAATGAACTATGCCTGCTGATATGTTAATCACATGAAATCAACTTAAAACTTCTGATTTCCAGTACCGTAAGAACAAATTTATATTGTTTGGATCCACCAATTGTTTGGTAATTTGTTATAGCTTATATAGGAAACATATATTTTCTGTTATCTACTATGACTTCTTTTTTTCCCTCCCTCCCTCTCTCTCCTCTCTCCCTCCCCCCTCTTTCTTTTTTCCTTCCTTCCTTTTTTCTTTCCATTATAGGTATTGAAACATAACACACCTTGTGCATGATAGGTAGGTGCTCTTCCACCAATCTTTATCTCAAGCCCTCTACCATGACTTTTAAAAGTCATTATTCTTTAGCTGTTTCGTACATGTGTATAATACATTCTAGCCACATTCACTTCACTCTTTTATCCTTTTCCGACTCCTTCCATAGTTCATCCCCTGATCTCCACCAATTGTCATGTCTTTGTTTTTGCTTTCCAATCCACTGGGTTTAACTAGGGTAACTCACCAGTTATTACATCACTGAAGGCAATGGATTCTTTTCTCCCAGCAGCCCTAGACTATATGAGCATCTTTGGATGGGGGCCTCATTAATTCATTCCCCTGTCTATAACTAAATGTTTTTGGGTCTAGTCTTGTCAAGCCCCATTCAGGTAACCACAGTTTTTGTGTGTTTGCGAGTACCGTGGCATGTCATCTACCATGACTTTCTAAAGACTGAGTGTAGTACACTGAAATTTCAAAAAATTCAATTTACAGAGGGCAGCTAAAGATATTTTAAAAACAAGCGACACAATGATCACATTATTCTATTTAGTGATGATTTGGTACTTCACCAGAGAAACAGTGACTTGTGGGAATGTGGGTCTACATTGAAAGCTCCTTGGCAAAGACGTAACAGCCATAACTTTGAAGTTTTGCCAGAGACTTTAGTCCATACCTAACACAGACCATAGAACCTTTTCTCTACTTCTGTTGTTTTCTGTCTTCCCAGAAATCTAGGCACATCTGATCAGGACTTTGCATGGCATCTTGATCTCATTGGTCAAGTTCCAGGGCAGCCAGGGCCACACAGAAAAACTCTTGTCTCGAAAAGCAAAACGAAACAATAATAAAAAGATATATTTGTTTTATTTTATTTTGTTTTACTTTATGTGTGTGTGCTTCTTGCCTGCATATATGTATGTATATCCTATGTGTGCCTGGTGCCCACAGAGGTCAGAAGAGTGAGTCAGAGTCCCTGGAATTTGAGTCATAGATGGTTGTGAGCTGCATGTGGGTGCTTGAGAACTGAACCTGGTCCTCAGCAAGAGCAACAAGTGCTCTTAATTGTTGAATCATCGCTATAGCCCCTATTTTATTATTCTTACAGAGCTTTGGATTTTAAATGTAACCATTAGGAATAATAATAGCATATATTGCTGGAAGAAAAAGATAAAATATTTAGTTTAATAGTCCATCTTGCCTTTTTTATACTATTGAATATTGCAGGCCTTATCTTTCTTTTTTTGAAGATGTAGTCTGCTCTGTAGTGCTGGCTGGCCAGGGCATAGCCCAGCTTGGCCTTGAACTTGCTTGAACTCCTGCCTTTGCCTCTCAAGCGCTGAGCTTGTAGGTGTTTGCCAACACACCCCATAATTGTAGACTTAAGATAGTAATTACTAATACATGTTAAGAAGAATTCTGCCAGAAAGCTTATTTGTGGGATTTGGATTTTTACAGGATAATTTTTCATGAAAGTGAAAACTTTGGAAACCTGGAGTTTCTAATAGTGAAGTGATATTTTGTTTTTATGATGATTAACTTGCTTAGCTGTGTTATATAGACTTTAGAACAGCAGACTACCTAATCTATAGAATAAAATTTGAATTTCAAGATCAAACATTTGTAAATTATTTTGTTTTCGACTATATTAAGTAGGTCACATAATTTTATTCATTTGAATTTGTTCATTTGTATTTATTTTAGCCATATAAGAATTTGAAAAGTAAAATATACTAGGATTTACAGTATATATGAATTTCATAGACTTTATTACATTTTACTGTGTTATTTTATGAGAAAGAATTTGAGAAGAGGCAGAGTAAATAACATTAGTGGACATATCTGGGAAGACAGAAAATTCATGTCTGTTCACTTATAATTTCAGCCAAACCTTGGTGTCATAGGTACATTTAAAAATTGTGGGTAATGTTGTCACTATCTACGTGAGTATTTTATTTGTAATTGGTGCTAAGTGTCTGAGTGATCCAAAGAAAGATGATGCTAAATGTTTTTAAATTGTCTCAGGTTCGGGATATTGGTTGCACAATGAAAGCAGTACCTACCCAGGGCCGTTTTATTGAGCGAGCATTTTCTGGCATTCTCAGTCCATCCTTCAGGCGCCATGCTCTAGCACGTACACAGCCTCTGCTCTGGAAAGCGTCGTGTGTGTATCTGCAGCGTAGAAAGGTCTAGGAGCATTCAAACCCATGACAGTGCAATTAGTGTATATGGTTTTTATTTGTTTGTTTGAGACAGCATTTCTCTGTGTAGATTTATCTGTCCTGGAACTCACTGTGGACCAGGCTGGCCTTAAACTCATGGAGATCAGCCTGCCTCTGCCTCCCAAGTGTTGGGATTAAAGGCGTGCACCACTACTGGTTTGTTGGTTTGTTTGTTTTTTCCAGTAACTGTAAAAGTTTGAAGGCTACTGAGTCTAGCAATTTTGAGTAAGAAATTGTAGATGTTTCAATAAATGTTAGATAACTGAGTAGGAATTACTATCTTCATAAACATTTTTTTAAAAAACAGGGTTTGCTAGTAAGTAACTATGGCTGGCCTTGAACTTGTTATATTACTGGAGATTCTGTTTGCCTCAGCCTCTCAAGTGCTAGGATTACTGGCAGGTGCTACCATTCCTGTTCCTTTGGTATTTATGATCTGCAGAGTGCAACAGGATTTTTGATAGCTGTATTATTTTATACTTTAGTATTAACTGGCCAGATCTTTCACATTTCTCTTCAAAATATGTTATTTGTCTCATTTTGGTCATTTTCTTTTTTTCTTTTTGGTGTTAAAGATTGAATGCAGGGCATTGTACTTAGCTAGACATGGGTTCTAACACTGAACTCCATATTTAAAATCCCAATGTATTTTATTATATGTGTATTTGTCAACATGACTAAAACTGTTTTAAAGTTAAAAAACAACTTCTTAAGGTGAATATTTTTCTTTAAAATAATGGACTATTATGAAAAAAAATCAATGGAAAAAGTAACATTTTCTTATTGATAAAAATAAATTTGTGATTAGAATCAAGTTGCATATACAGTGCTGACAACTTATTAAGAAGCCATCAATTTAGGCTTTTAGTTAAGTAAAATGCTGCGGATCCCCAAGTGGTTGCAGTGGGCAGTGAGCAGGCCATGAGACCATGCCACCGGTCCCCGAAGTGGTGGTAGGCAATGGGTCCCAAGAGCAGCCAGTCCCAGGTTGGGACAACACAGTTCCCCAGGTAACTGCAGTGGGCCCCGAGGGGGCAGCCAGTCCTATGAGGAGAGACAGATAGATGGGCACGCCATGAGACCATGCCGCTGGTCCCTGGCAAGGAGCCACAAGGTGGGCGAGAGACAGATGGATAGGCACACCATACAGAGTGAAGTTGAATATTTATTTAGTGGGTTATAGAGGGTAAGGGAAAAGGGGAGAAGAGGAGAGGAGGGAGAGGGGGGAAGAGGAGAAGGGAGAGACAGAAAGGAAGAGAGGGGAGAGCGGGAGGGGGGAGAATTACACTCGTAAAACATTTAAAACTCCCTAAGTGGAATTTTATTTATAAATCTAGTAACTTTTGTTTCCCAAATACAGTCATAATAATTATTGCTTATAATTTTGCTGAGAATATGTCAGGGATTGTTCTACCTTCTTGTTATTTACATCTCATTTAACCTCGGTGACTCAATGAGGTCTATGATACTGTGGCTCAGGAAAGTAGATAGGATAGTAACATTCTAATGACACAAGTGGTCACCTGTGTAGTAAGGTGGAAGTGACCTTTGTGAAGTGTGGTTAAAGAGGGCAGGTCAGAGAACAATATCTTCCCCAAAAGAGAATTTTCTTCTTTGTTCCAGATGAAGCTCTAGACATTGGCTACACGTAGGAGCTTGCTAAATTGTAAAACTTTTAGTGATACCTGGGTGATTTTTTTTTTTTTTAGCCAACAATTTATATTTCAGGTTTTGTTCATTTCAGTCTTAATTCATACTGGCAGAAAAATGTTTTGGTGTGTTTCAATGAATGGTATTTCAAGTTCATTGCTATGAATGGTTACTTATGAAGGGGGTAAATATCCATTGTTATAGTTTAAAGTTAACTTGAATTAGATGGCACTGTTAATACTGAATTTTTTTTATGCAACAGCTGGACTAGCTAACATATATACACCGAGTACCAACGATTTAATAAGGGTTTTATGAACATGGTCTCATTTAATTCTCATAGTATCCCTATGCTATAGGTGAAAATATAGTCAATAGTGTTTTCAGTGTAATATTGTAAATGGGGAACACAGAGTTCTATATTGTAAAACACATTTTGTATAATTTCCTCTACCTCTGTCTCCATGTATCCTAATTTACTATTGTTGTTTCTATCACTTAACTATCAAATCACTGTTAGTAGTTTCTTTAAAGTCTTAAAAAAGGTTTTGTTTTATATGTATGAGTGTTTTGTGTGCATGTATGTCTATTCATCTATGCCTGATGTCCACAGAGGCCAGAAGAGGCCATCAGATCCTTTGGAACTAAATAGAGTTCCAGATGTGGGCTACAATGTGGGTGCTAAGAATCAAACCTGAGCCCTTGAAGAGCAGCCAGTGCTCTTAATCATTGAATCATGTAGCTGAAGGTTTCTCTCCTGCCCGCCAGTTTCCAAATAACTACTCTGAGACTTAATATGAATTGCAAACTGTTTGGCCTATTAGCTCAGGCTTATGATTAACTAGCTCTTACAACTTAACCACTTTCTATACTATATTTTACCCCAAGGCTTGTGGCTTGTTACCTCACATCTTGCTTTTCTTGCTGCTGTTCTGCCTTCTTTCCCCCATCTCACTGCTTGAATTTTTTGCCTATTTTCTGCATGACTACTGGCCAACTTAGCTTCTTTATTAACCAATGGTATTAAGATATATTTGCAGCATACAGAAGGGCATCCCATATCATTTCCCCTTTTCTGTCTAATTGAAAAGGAAGATTTTAACTTTAATGTAGTAAAATTACATATTACAAAACAGATATCAAAAAAGATTGTAGTTATAATATTTAGTCTACTTGTATTTTGCAAAATTAAAATTTTATCTATCCTATCTTTGTGAGTCTAAAGTTTCATATTTAATTTATCTTTTATCATAATTGAGGAAAACTGTAATTATAACTATCTAGTCTTCAACTCCATCAAAGACCCCAGAAGGATATAATATTACTTAAGTAAATAGGAAGTGCATTGTAAGCAACTTACAAAAATCTAGAAATGACAGAGACATCTGGCTACTTGAACAGTCACTCAAAGTCCTTCTGTAATGTTGGGACATCCATCTTCAGCCTATAGACCTAGAGTATCTGACAGATCATTTACAAAAGCGGGAAAATTCATAAGACTTTCCTACCATGTCTTGGTAAGGTTCAGCAGTTACTTTTCCTTGTGTCCTGCTTGTACAGATTGTATAGCATGCTTACTGTCAGCAGTTGAGTCAAAGGCAGTTCTTTGCCCAGTGGACCAGTTTTGCCAAGAAGAAAACAAGCTCCAAATGGAGTGTCTTCAGTGTCCAGCATCCTCTTAGGAGTAGATCAGTGCCGCTAGAAGCAGTCATGTCTCACATCAACAGAATTCTAAGTTATTAAAACATTTAAATTCCATATTCTGTAGATCTTTGAAGTGTTTGAAGATTACCTATCTATATGGACTATATTCTTGTGCATCTAGAAAACCTAAGTATTGTAACTATAGGTTTGACTGTTATAGATGACTATTAACTTGTATTTCTTAACTGTACATAACATTTTAATTGAGCTGCATAAACATAATACCTTAAACAACAGTAGAAATATACATATAGTATAATAAAATTGATCTTAAATTTGTATTAATAAATCAAAATCCATACCAATGTAAAACATTTTGAGATTAACAGTTGTTTTTTTAGATTAAAGTAGATTCAATAATCAACCTTTTTTTCATCATTTCTCTATCATATACCCGTTTTTTCTTTAGAAAGAGATTGACTATGACCATTAACCGTTTATAACCAACCCCCTTTTAAATGAAAACAACCATTCATAAAAATATTTTGGGAATTTGGGCATAGCTCTAGACTACTTGCTGATTAGTGGGTGCTGGTGATCTTATAGGTATCCTGGCAAAATTTAGAAGAATGGTTAAATCTTGTGATAGTCTATGAGGCTGCATTGTCTCAGCCAGTTGCCTTGAAGCTATTCTGGATGTTGGATCACCTGGGCCATTTCTCCCATTGGAGACCTTTCGGGGGTCTTACTTGCTCAAACCACATTAGCCTGGAAGTAATCCACAGCATCTCATCTTCTGTGGAAACAAAAACTGAACCTCTTTTTCAAAGCAACATATCCTTAGACCCAAATTTTGAAGTCAAGATACCTTTGTGTTGGCTTAGTTTAGTAGTCCCCACAATGAAATGTCTCTCTGTAGTTAGGTCATTAATAGTCAAAAAATTCAAAGAAAACACAATACTATATATAATCCAGACTCTATATTTTTCATCTTTATGTTGCTTATTATTTTTTATTACTGTTTCCTTTGTAAGAACCTCAGTTTATTATCTTTAAATTATTATTTTAATCTATGACTGTCTGTCCTTTAATTTTAATTATGACTATGTCTGTCCCAAGCCTATGTATATTTATCAAACACATTGTGACCTGTTTAGAGGCCTTTTTGTCTGAATCTGTCTTTACTGCATACCTGTAATCATTTTTTTGTTTTTTTTGGGGGGGGGCTAGGAGAATTTTTAAGATGCTAAGCTAGTATGACTAGGACCAAAGCTGAGGCTTTTGTCGTTGACTCCATCCTGTTGGGCTTTTCAACGTGGCGGAAGTATGTTCACTGCCAGCGCTGGGAGCTATGCTCACTGCCCCAACCCTGGAAAACAACATATCCATGTCTGCCACCAAGTAGCTTGCAGCATGCTGCCCACAAACGTTGTTTGTCTGTATGAGTGAAAAGCTCAATCCACCTCTGTATACTATGGCAGTAATCTGCCATGCTGTGCTTAAGCCTACATGATGTGGTGTTTGCCCCATGGCCTGTATGAGAAACACAACCAGGAAGCTGTCCTTGGGTCCATCTATGTGTTTCAGAAGCCCCTTTTTAGAAACTTTCTCTGGTCTTATGTGGAAACTCGAGAGTCCCATGTTGGTATGCCATTTATAATAGAGTCAGCTCTGCAATCCCTAATAGGAGTTTCTTAATGCTTGGAGTTTATTTATACATATTCAAGAAGATACATTCTCAGCTGGAGAGATGGCTCAGAGGTTAAGAGCACTGGCTGGTCTTCCAGAGGACCTGGGTTCAATTCCCAGCATCCACATGCCAGCTCACGACTGTCTGTAACTCCAGTTCTAGGGGATCTGACACCTTCACACAGACATACATGTAGGCAAAACACCAATGCACATAAAATAAACAAATATATTATTAAAAAAAGAAAATACATTCTTATTCATTCCCCTTTTTCTGAAGATGAAGCATATAATTCTGATTTTCATTTTGCTTTCAATGTTACTGCTATTAAAATTTTTATACACAGAAAGTTTCAGTAAAATGTACGTACAGTGTGTATTTAAATTCAATAATGTTAATATTTTGCTATTTTCCACCCTTTTTTCTTTTGAGACAGGATTTTATATTTACCCCGAAGCTCACCTCGAGCTCGCCTGCCTCCGCCGAGGTTAAGGTGTGAGCTGCCACACCTGGCCCTCCACTCTTCCTTATTTTACCCATATATCTATGTAGATGAATAAATGCTTATAAACTAGCGGTGGCAGCACATGTCTGTCTAGCTGCTAAAAGGATAAGGGATGAAGGCTGTAAAGTTTGAGACCAGCCAGGCTCCATATCCATGTAGCAAGACTGTATCGAACAAACTAGCTAACTCACTCCCTCAGCTACTCAAACCATTTGAAGTAATTAGAAATGTCTTGCCATGCCATCTCTACTTAAATTTTAAAAGATAAATTATAAGGCTAAAGGCCATAGTTTACTTGCAGGGGTTCTGGGTTTCATCCTCAGCAACACTGCATACAGTTGGGTGCACACCTGTAATCCCGTGGAGTGTGGTGTGTAAAGGTAGGAGGGGAAAAGGTAAAATTAATGAAGAGTTTTAGGCAAAGAATGATATAATCCAGTATAATTGCTTGATTAGGTGGGAAGATGCTTTGACAGAGATTAGAGACAGTTGGGCTTAAGGGGTTGTTGTACTAGCCCATGTGGAAGGAGTGAAGACAGACAGAGCAGTGGATATGATCACACCTGTAGCTGGCAGAGGGGCGGAGGGGCACAAAGGAAAGTCAGTTGTCCACATTTGTTTAAGCAAAGTCTGGAAAAGATACTTGTCTTGTAGGGGTTTTTTTCCTCTTGGTTAGCCCTGCTTGTTACTAGAAGGAAAGAAAGGAGCATTTGTTTCTCTATACCAGGCATTACATGCAATTACTTAACATGCTATTTAATTCTACAACTGTGAGCTATTATTGACCTTGTTTGTACAGAGGAGGAAATTGAAGTGCAGACTTGGAAGTCATGTTTTCAAGATCTTACTGCTGTCAAGTGGCAGATCTAGAGCTCTAGCATGGGTATGACTGACTAGTTGGAGTCACCACATGATTGTTCTCCAGTTTGTTTCATGAATAGAGGAAATTAATGGTATTTTAAAACATATATTAATTTTAATCATGTGATCATCAACTTTTGAAAAGTGGTTTGTTCAAAATGCAAGATTTTGCCTACCAACAGAACTTCATCTTTGATCTAAAGAGTAAATAAATAGCAGCTACTAACTAGTTTTATCTTTGATATTATATTGGTGTCCCAAAAGATAATGTAATGTGTTCAAAAAGTATTTCTTACCGTTTCAGCATATTGGCTGTGGCTGTTTGTTGTAAATATATTGATGATGCAAATATGGTCTCCATGGCTTTTATTGCAGAAATAGAGTTTTTCTAAACCCAGAGGTTCCCTGGGGGGGTGGGCAGTAAGTAGGAATTCTTAAAGTTGCAGATAAATGCCTAGGCTGAGGTAGCTCTTAATTTGGCAGGTAAACTCCACAAGCTGTAACAGCAACTTTAAAGCTTTTATGAAACAGTTATCTAAAGGCTTTCGGTGTCTTTTGAGCTTGGAAGACTTAAGAAGTTAAATTATGCTGCCCTTAAGACCAAAATGTAGCTTTGTAAAATGTGACATCTTGATTCACTTGAAAATAGTAAACTCTCAAAATACCACACTGAACTTCAAGCGGTATATCGCAGATACCATGCAACTTGAGTGCTCATGTGGCATTCCCTAGAGAAGTATTATCAACACACAACTGCTTATCAAGCTATAGCTGCCAGGGTCTGCCACTATGCTTTGTGTCTCTTATGGGGCAGCTAGGAACTTTATTCTATGTCCTCATTTGTGGACACCTTTCATTACTGTGACAGGAAAAAGAGCTGAGGAAAAAAAGTTTAAGTCACGTGTAGACTTAAACTTGTCTACTTTTGTCACTTTCTCTTAACTTTTCCCTGGCTAACATCATCACATGCGCTAACTAACTTTGAAGATGGTAAGGCAGCTCTGCAGATGCTTGGGAGAAATGTAATATTACTGCACAGCCCTAATGACTAAGCTTTTATGAGGAATATACAGAAACATTCATTGTTGATTAGTATATTTTTGGTAAAAGGTGTTAAGTAGCTCTTAAATAATCCTGTTTAGACCCAACCCTCAACTGCTAGAGATAATTCTAGGGTGGTGTCCCTTCAAGGTAAGGGCTCTACCACAGAGCTACACCCTTAGAGCTGAATGCTCGGTGGCTCGTGGAGTGTGTGATTACCTCCATCGCTGTTCTAGTGCTTCCTTCATGTCCACTGGCATGAACTGGCAGTCTTGGAACTGCATGGCCTAGCAGGTCAGCCTAGTGACAGCCTTCAGCACACCCTTGCCATTCAGAGAGTTGTAAAGGAGATAACTGTTTTCCTGTTAAAATGAAATGTGACTTTAATTGTAATCTCGCCCATTAGGAACTTAAAGTAGTTAAACATGATGGCAATGGAAGACAAGGTTCCTGCATTCCTGCATGTTTGAAAGGTTCTTGTAAGGATTGATTTAAACACCACATCTCTTCGGTGGGATTTCTGTTGGTATGATACAACACTGACCAAAAACAACTTTGAGAAGAAAGGGTGTATTTCAGCTCACAACTCACAGGTTGATCACTGAGCAACCACTCAATGGTTACAGCAGCCACTCAAGGCAGCAATCTGGAGACAGGAATTGAGGAAGAAGCCACAGAGTGCTGCTTATTGACTTGCTTCTCCTGTCTGTCAGCCTGCTTCTTTTATATACATACCCCAGGTATGTATACCTCCTGTCAGGGGTAGCAGCACCCACAGTGCGCTGGTCCTTTCCACATCAATCATTAATAAAGAAAACCTCTCACAGGCTTACCTATAGATCAGTCTTTTTTTTCATATTCTTTTATTTTTCATTCAAAAATGTACACTTCCTCCCCTTCTCCCAGTCCCCTACCACTCCCCCACTACCCCTCTTCCCTCCCCCTGCTTCCTTAAGAGGGGGCAGGGTACCCTGCCCTGTGAGAAGCCCAAGGCCCTCCCCCTTCCATCCCGGCCTAGGAAGGTGTGCATCCATATAGACTAGGTTCCCAAAAAGCCAATACATGCAGAAGAGATAGGTCCCAGTGCCAGTATCCTTGGCTTCTCAGTCAGCCCCCATTGGGAGCCACATTCAGAGATTCCGGTTTGATCATATGCTCATTCAGTCCAGGTCCAGCTGGATTTGGTGAGCTCCCATTAGATCAGGCACACTGTCTCAGTTGGTGGACCAGCCCCTCACGGTCCTGACTTCCTTGCTCATCTTCTCTCACCTTCTGCTCTTTGACTGGACCTTGGGAGCTCAGTCCATTGCTCTCAGTGAATGTGGGTCTCTGTCTCTATCTCCATCCATCGGACGAAATTTCTATGGTGATGATCAAGATATTCATCAATGTGACTATGGGACAAGGCTAGTTCAGGCACCCTCTCCTCTGCTGCCCAAATACCTAGCTGGGGACATCTCCGTGGACACGTGGGATCCCCTCTAGAGCCAAGTCTCTTGCCAATCCTAAAATGACTCCCTTAATGTAGATATCTTATTCCCTTCTCCAATATCCACCCTTCCTCCATCTCCACCCTCCCATTCCCCCAAGCTCTCCCCAGTCCTTCCCTTCTCCCTTCCCCTCTCCTCTTCGCCCACCCCCACCCCACCCCTACCTCCACCCCTATCCCCACTCCCTTCCTTCCAACTTTTGCCTGGCAATCTTGTTTGCTTCCAATTTCCATGAGGATCTATATATGTTTTCCTTTGGGTTCACCTTGCTCTTTGGCTTCTCTAGGCTTGTGAGCTATAAGCTTAATGTCCTTTGTTTATGGCTAGGGTCCCAAAAAGATGATTATGGTATGTATTTACTCATTAGTGGACCCTAGCCTATAGATCAGTCTTATGGAGGCATTTGTTTGTTGAGAGAGGTTTTCCTGGCTGTTCAGGAGCTTGCTATATAGATCAGGCTGGCCTTGAACTCACAGAGATCCTTCTGCTTCCATCTCCTTCAGCAAATCCTACCAGCATGCTGATGGACCACCACAACTGGCCATTTTGTCAATTGTGGTCCCCTCCCCTCAAACGACCTTAGCTTGTGTCAAGTTAAAAACAACAACAAAACACTAACTAGCACACCATGAAAGGCTCTTGAGGTTCCAGTTGTGAGCCCTAGAATTATGAAACTTGAAACTAAAAGCAAGCCCTTGTGTAACAAGGAAAATTGACACCTGCAATAAATGTTTAATAGTTCAAATGAAATACTGGTGTGGGATGTCCTTCTGTGTATGTGTATTGGCGTGCCGACGTGGTCGACTATATCCACGTAAAAACCTGAGAGAGCTTGAAAAGGAATTCTAGACACACACACACACACACACACACACACACACACAACCCCAGAGTTTAACACAGTTTCTTGCTCTGTTTGCTGGCAGCAAGCAGAGACGTGGCTCCTTTAAGAGGTTTCCAAACTCAGCTTTAGTGGCAAGACCTGCCTGGTTTCTTTAAGGGAAGGCTTCCTGATTTGTGTTACAGGAACACCTCTGGCTCCTTTGTGGGGTTGATGCCCACCACCCACTTCAGGTCTGGATACTTATGTGCCCACTCGGAGTTGGGAGGGAAGTAGCCACTCCCTTCCTGGGCAGGTGGCAGGATCGAGTCTGCTCAGCGGCGTACACAGGCAGGAGAGCATGGCAGATTCCCGCTGCCATACATAGAGATATTTCCAGGTCATACATTGCGCTGCATGGCAGATTTAGCTTTTACTCAGATAAAAAGGGTTTATATGGTGGATGGTGCTTCCCAGAGTTGAGGTACCCAGTCTCACCGGGTAGTCTCAGAGGCAGTAAACATGCTTCCTCCATGTTAGACTGGGCAGAGCCAACAGGCAGGGCCTTGTTGGCCCTAGCCATGCCTGCTTAGCAAAAAGAGAGAAAAAAAGAAAAAAGACACTTCTGGTCAGATAAAAAAGACCTCTAAATGGATCATAGTGTTGGATAAATGTACATAGGCTTGGGAGAGAGAAGAAAAAGAGTAGTCAGAGTTATAAAAAGAAGAACAAAGTCTTTAAAGAGACAGAGTAAACTTGTAGAAAAAGTAAAGGAGTAAAGAAAAATAAACCTCATAAAGATGGAATATACACATAGAGTCTGGATTATGTATATTATTGTGTTTTCTTTGAATTTTTTGACTGCATAGAGATATTTGATTCTAGGGGCTGCTAAGATAAACCAGCACAAAGGTATCTTGACTTCAAAATTTGGGTGTAAGGATTTGTTGCTTTGGAAAAGAGGTTCTTCTTCGTTTCTACCAGAGATTGAGAACTTGTGGATTCATTCCAGGCTAATGTGGTTTGGTGGACCAAGACCCCCTGAAAAGTTGCCGTGAACACCCTCCAAAATACTTTGCCCAACAAAAAGGCAGAAGCAGTTTGGAGAGAACTATGCCCAAATTCCCAAATATTGTTCATAAATGTTTGTTTACATTTAAAGGGGGATATGCTATAGAGAGTAATATTTTGTATTTGTAGGGATCTTTGCCTATTGATACAGATTTAAGGTCAATTTTATTATATATTTATGCTCTTGATTAAGGTTTTGTGTTTGTACAGCTCATTTAAAAATGTAATGTATAATTTAGAATTCTAGGTTAATAGATAGTCATCCATAATAGTCAAGCTTGTAGTCATGTTAGCTAGGTATTCTAGATATGTAGAGATATATTTCAGTTAGATAGGGAGTCTTCAAATCTCTCAAAGACCTTCAGAATATGGCATTTAAAATGTTTAAGAACTTAGGACTTTTCATAACGATGAGACACATCTGCTCCTGGCAGCAACAATTACTTTAAGAGGACGATGGGCATCGAAGAGGCTCCTTATGGAGTTTGTTAGCCATTTGGGCAAGAAACTGCTCTTGCCTGAACTGTTTGACTGGACACTATGGGACAGTAGGTGGAAGACGAACGCCCACAATGTTACTGAAGAGCTTCGGGTGACTGTCCAGGCAGCAAGATGTCTCTGTCAATTCTAGAGTTTTAGAAGTTGCTTACAATTCACTTCTGTTAACTTCGGTAATATTATATCCTTCTGGGGGTCTTTGATGGAGTTGAAGTTATAGTTTTCCTTAGTTATGATAAGAGATAAAGTAGATATAAATATTCTCTCATTCTTTCCCTCTACCTCCCCTCTGCACTACCCCACCCCCCATCCATTCCTCTGTTTCTGTTCAGAAAGGGGCAGGCCTCCCATGGGCCTATCAAATTTAGGTAGGACTAAGCTCCTCCCCTTGTGATAAGGCTAGGCAAGGCAACCCAGTTTGAGGAATAGGTTCCCAAGAGCCAGCCAAAGCATTGGGAACAGCCCCTACTCCCCCTGCTAAGAGTTTGGCTTTTAAAAACAATGCCAATGAAATCCTAAAGTAGGTTGAGAAATACTGAAGGGACTTTTAGACCTTAGGACATGATTGGCAGGAACGTATACTAGAATGTGTGAAGCTATGGAAGGGTTTCACATGACTCAGTGAGTAAAGCACTTGCCGTGCAAAACATGAGGACCTGAATTCAGACCCCAGCACTCATGTACAGTTCATACCTTTTCACATATGTCTGTAATCCCAGGCTGAGGGATGGAGACAAGAAGATCCTGAGGTATTGTCCAGTCAGCTTAGTCTAACTGAAAAGCTGCAAGATCCCAGTGAGAGACCCTGTCTTAAAAAGTAAGGTGGAGAGCAACACATAACGACCTCTGTCTGGCCCCCACATATACACATAGGGCTAGCGCATCTGCACACAAGTACACACCCTTTCCCACACAAATGGAAAGTAGTGTGAAAGCCTATATTCACTGTAACTCCCCTGCAAAAATAACATTAGTTTACAGCATGCTCCTTCATATGGGGAAGCTGTGGATTTGGTTATTGAAGACAAGGTGTCTATGTGATTATTGTAACATCAACGACTGTTCGAATTACTAGCTCCTAAAAGGGGCTGTAAAATGGGTCCTTTGCTGGACATTAAAAAAAAAAAAGACAAAAAGAATTTACAAAGATAATTATCTTAAGGTAATTTACAATAAAGTTTAAGTTTTTAAAACTTTTTCATAAAAGACCAAACTTTTTAGTACTTTAAGAGGAGAACTAAATAGTTACCTGTTTGTGGCTAATAGTTACCTGTTTAGAGGCTAAAGAAAACTGCTTTCAATTTCATGGCAAAGGAAGTTCATGAAATTTTACTTAAGAGTCTTAAATACAAATGTGTTCATCATAGCATTTCAGACATGCTTTACCAAATTTATATCAGTTATAATATCAACTTGTGGAGTTTGTTAAATGTTGTGTCTGTCTTTGTTACCTTAAGCCTCTTTTTCCATTGTCTCCCTCTTTGCAAAAAAATCTCCTGTGAAATCTTCCTTTCCCTATTTTTGAAGTGTGTTTAGAATATTTTAAAGTATAAGTACTTACCTATTTTTATGTGGCAATGAAAATAAATATATACAAATTGGTTAATTTTGTTTCTGTTGTGAATAAAATTTTTATGTTTAATAATGAATCGTTTTTATTTTGGTGCTAAAAAGTGAAGTGGGTAACTTAAAATGTCCAGTAGTTATTGATCTGACTAGAGAAATCACTGACTCCCTAGGCCTACTTTCCCTTCTGTTTTGTCCCTTACAGTTTTTTTAAGTGTCTAGTAAGAATAATTGCTCTCACATGTTTGCTTATAAAGCTATTAGGTAAAGAAAGATTCAGCATTAGCAACTATTTCTATGCAAAATGTGTGTTGAACACTGGTGCTAGCCCAAGGTCTAAAAAATAGTAAGGGTGGCAATTGGTGGGACATATGGTCAAAAAAGCATGACCATATTTTGTTACACAGACACTAGAAGTTTCTAAAATGTATAATTTTTTTCAAAAGTGTATAATTTTGGAAAATTTGCTACATAATGCAGCACAAATGAATAATTATTGTGAAGTTCAGCAGCTCAATCTGGACTTCTAAACTTTTGTGAGCTGAGTGGTTAATATATACAGACATAGTATTTCTACATGCATATGTGAAGAGACTTTCTCTAGGCAAAGTTACAAGTCTACAACTTTGGAAACCTCTAGTGAGCCTTTCTCTTTAATCAGGATAAACTATGGCTCAACAGTTCTCACAAGCCTTTTTCTTTTTGACAGGGTTTTAATTGTGTAGCTCCAGCTGGCTTTGAATGCACCATTCTCTTTCCTCAGCCTTCCAAGTGCTGGGGCTTCAGAAATACACCACCCTGGCTGGTCTCTCAAATTTTCATTGTGATAAAATATTCACAAAGAAAATAAACTCTTCTGTTTTTTTCAAGTGTGAGTTAGCATCTTGTATGTTTACGTTACTGTGATAAAAGGCTGCCACTGTCAACACTCTCCTCTTGTGAACTATTCATAAGCCCAGTGGAAACTCTGACCCATTATCTGATGTTTCTTCTCAACCTTCCAGCCTCTGGCAGCCACTGTGAGCTTTGGTGCTTCTTGAAACATACATGTTTCCTTTGCAATTGCTTTATCTCATTTGTCACAGTGGATTCAAGGTTCATCAGTTTTGTAGTAAGTGCCAGAATCTGCTTCCTTGGGGCAAAGTTGTGTGTCTTCACCACGTGTCTATTCACTGACCTGTCAGTAGATTCTGGAATTGTTTGCAACCTTTCACCATTTGTGATTAATGCTGTTACAGTTGTGGAGTGTGCAAGCATGTCTTTGAATTCCTGTTTTCAGTGTCTTTGGTGTATATTCTGAAATAAAGTTGTTGGATACTACAGTAACTTAATTTTCACTCTTTTCCATGGTGCTGCAGTGAACAAACTCCCCACACCCTTTGCCAATTCTTGCTGCTTTCTGTTCATTTTAGAAATAATAACTTCTATGATGAACACAAAGTAGATTTTTTTTGTTTTATTTGTTTCGTGTGTGTGTTTCGAATTTTGAGATATGGTCTCACTATTTAACATATCTGTCTTGACACTCAATATGTAGACCAAGTTGCTGTCTGCCTCTGCCCCTTGAATGCTGGATTAAAGGGGTGCACCTCCAGACCCAGCCTAGACTGTTGGATCTTAAAGGTGTTTTGTTTGTTTACTTTTGTTTTCTTGAATATTTTTGCATGTTTTTGTGTAGACATTGAGCTTGTAGCTCAGATACATAATTGTTCTTGTGTTAGCTTTGTAAGAAACTGCCACATAGGCCTCCAAAGTGGTTGTACCGTTTTGTAGTCCAGTGATGAATGAGACTTCCTGATCTTCTCGACCTTGCCAGCATTTAGTGTGATCTGTGTTTTGAAATTTAGCTGTTTTTTGTTTTGTTTTATATTGTTTTGTTGAGACAGAGTCTCTACATAGCCCTGGCTGGCTTGGAACTCACTATGTAGCTATTCTAATCTGCAGTTCCATTTTTCTCCACTATTGTTTTAATTTTAACTTGTGATTGCCAGTTGACATATGATGTGGACCACCTTTTCATATCTGCTGATTATTATGTGGTTTTTACTGTTGTTTGAAACTATAGGATCCTACTGGTTGGTCTGCAACTGGGTATGCAAATCATGCTCGCTTGAAGTCATAGCAGTCTTCCTGCCTCTGCCTCCCAAGGTCTGGGGATTAGAACATGAGCCACCCTGCCCCATTGCGTGTCTCCTTTGATGAGGTGTCTGATAACATCTTTTGTCTACTTCTTAATTAGGTTGTTTTCTTAGTGAAATTTATGAGATGGTTGTGTATGATGGATGCGTTTTTTTTTATTGAGGTAGATGTTTTGCAAATACAATCTCTTAGTGTGCAGCTTCTCTTTTGATTTTTAAAAACAGTGTATTTTTTATAGTACAGTAGCTTTCATTTTAGTGAAATACAATTGACCCAGTTTTGTATGTCATGAATCATAGTTTTGGTAGCTACAAACTCAGTACCAACCATAAGAACACCTAGTTTTTTGCTTCTTAATATTAGACCTTTGGTCTATTTCAGAAAATTTTGGTGAAAGGTTTAAGGTCAGTGTATGGAGCATAGGAAGAAGGCTCTGGGTACAGTACTTGCTGCACAGGTACAAGGGCCCAAGTTCAAATTCCCAGAACTCATATCATAATGGTCAGGGGTGACAGCATGAGCCTCTAACTGTGGTGCTGGGGAGGTGCAGACAGGCAGATCCCCAGCGATTGCTGGACTGCTAGTCTAGCTGATTTGTGAACTTCAGGTTCAGTGAGCTACCTTTCTCAGATAATGGAGTGGGGAGTGATAGAAGGGGATGCCCAGTGCCAACCTTTGGCTGCCACATGCCCACACAGACACGACAGACTGACAGATGCAGCATTAAAGTCACTGTATAGATTTTTCCCCCATCTTATTACATTACCTTTGCTCCTTTTCCAAAAGTCAGTTGATTCTATTTAAATAGTCTGTTTCTGGGCTATTAGCTGTGTTAGGTTGAGTCACTTATCTTTGTGTATTCATTGCCACATGCAGACGTGTTGTAAGTTCCACAGTCAGGAAGTATCAATCTCCTGATTTTCTTAATTTTCTTTCAAACTAAGTTATAGCCATGTGGGTGTTCAGAACCAAACCCAAGTACCCCGAAAGAACAGAAAGTGCTCTTAACTGTTGAACCATCCCTCTACCTTTGTCCCCCTTTTTCTTCTTTCATGTCAGGTTTATATGGTTGTCTTTTTCCCCCTCTAGTTTTCTGTGGTAGGTGCTTAGATTATTGAATTTAGATCTTGTGATATCCTTTGTATTGTATTATTTTAGATCCTATCACAAGTTTTTCCTGCACGTAGGAATAGGAGAAAGGACACCTATGAATAGATGATATTTGCATTTTATTAATTTGGCCAGCTGACAGTTTTTAGTATTAAGTACTCAACTATAGAAATTACTGTAATAAATCTGAATTATAAGGTAGTTTTGATGAAAGGAGTACGAAGGAAATATTTTCACGGTTATTTCCTTTGAACCTAAAGCACTTGTAGGATCTTTATTTTTCCTTTTATTCTATTCTATATATTTTCCCAGAATATTAAAATGGTCTCTTGCCAATTTTGAGACACACAAACATGTAAAGCTAAGGTGGACAAATGAAGGCCAGAGGACAACTTGTGGGAATTGGTTTTATCTTTTACTATGTGGATTCCAGGAACTGAGCATCTTTACCCATTGAGCCATTTTGCTGTCCTCTTTAATCCTATTATCCTTAATTTGTTCATGAATAATTGATTATTGCTTCTTTCTAGAGAAAAATTGCTGAAAGCAATTTAAAATTGCTATATTGGTTTAAATTCTATTTGAGAAAATTTAAGATCATTAATTGAGGGTAATTAACATATCAACACATTTCAGGTCCAAGATAATTACTGTGATATGGAGAACATATATTATTACTTTGTCATTTCTATTAGAATGCAGTGGAAAATATGGAAGTTTATTAAAAAGCAGTATTATCATAAGATTAGCTGTTCTTTACATGGGTATTTTCCCAAATGAGCCGAAATCCTGTCTGGACAAAAGCATTTACATTGGTGCTTTTTTTGCAAAATAACCCAAGTGTTCATCCATTAAGATATGAATAAGAAAACTTGAAGTTGTAACTGCAGATGTTTAAAGAAAATATTTCATGCGTTATTATGTAGAGACTATTATTATTATATAGAGAATTCTTCAAACAAATTAGAAGTGTATGCATTTGTACTTCCTGGAATCACATAGACTGTCATTATTAGAAATGTTAGAGTAGTCAGTTTGTCTGTTTAGAAACATAAAGAATGACATCTGGAAACGGGTAAAATGCTTTGCTCACAGAGAGCTAGGAAATTGTAAAGCCAGAGTTAGAAATAAGACTTCAATTTCCAGTTATATTCACACACTTACACACACACACACACTCACTCATGCGCACTCTCTCCTCCTTCCTTCCTTTCTCTTCTTTCTCTGTCTCTCTCAGTGAATTTACATTCACACAAAAATAAATGAGTTGTATACTTAAATAATGGTAGCCGATAATCACAAACATAGCTGGCAGAGATTTATCCTTTGGGCCGAGAATTAATAATATTAATACTTTAGATATCTGGAAATATGATTAGTCCAATTACAAAAATGTAAGTGGTTAATTGATTCTCAATGCTGTCCTTTTTTTTTTTGCTTTTAACGGTGTAGCACTGTTAGGATCACTGGTGTATAAAGATCTGTTTAAGATACCACTTTCACTTGTTGGGGCATATACTCAGTAATGGGATGGCCACATCAACTGATAACCCCATGTTTATTTTTTTTAAGACACCACCATGTTATTTTGCACAATTCTGTACCATCTTATATTCCACAGAGATTCCAGTTTCTCTATGTTCTTGTCCATGAGTATGGTCTGTTTGCTTATAACTATTCTAAAGGATATGAAGTAGAATGTTGTTGTATTTTGACTTGTATTTTCCTAATTCTTTAGTAATCTTGAACATTTTTATTTACTTACTGGTCATTTGTAAATAGATAAATACTAATGTGTTCTTTCCCTGCTTTTATTTTGTTTTGTTTTGTTTTATTTTATTTTTTTTTTTGCTGCTAAATCTTTATAAGCTTGGGAATTATCCCTGTTCAGTGTATTGGTCTTGCCTTTTTGGAAATTGAGTCTTTACTGTCTTGTAAATACTTTCTCCTTGCTTGTTATCTAATATTATTTTATAGTGCATTTGGTTTAAAAGATTATATACTCTAGGTATATTCCTTAGAGTTGGGAGAAATGCTGCATTTCAAATCAGGGCCTTGAGTTTCCAAGGCAGATGCACTACCACTGTGCTACACTTTTTCATGGGTATAATTATTATTGTTATGTTTATAATTGACTCTGGCTGCTTAAATATTTGGAACTAGAGACCATTTTCTTCTCCTGCATATTTATTTATTTAGCATATAGCCTAGACAAATATATATTATATATGATCTTTTATGTAGGCAATTTTTCTGAAATTAAATACATGGATGTATTATTTTAAATAAAAATTAGAATCCTGCTAGCCATGGTGGTGCACATCTTTAATTCTACCACTCTAGAGGCAGAAGTGAGGGGATCTCTCAGTTTAATGGCAGTGTGGTCAACATAGCAAGTGCAAGACTAGCCAGGAATGCATAGTCTGAACGCATCTCAAAAACAGAAAAGCCACACACAAAAATAACCCTCCCAGACCCAGAAAAAGTTAGAATCCTTTGATCTCATTGCAATATAACACATCTTAAAAGTTTTTTCTTATGAAAATATTTAAATTGTGGGCCTGGAGATATAACTCAGCCTGTAGAATGCCTGCTGAGTGTGCAGAAACCCTGGATCAGTCCCCGCTACTACATAAACTGGCACGGTGGTATAGTAGCAAGAATACTAGAAGCTCAAGGACGTCTTCATCTACATAGGGAGTTCAAGGCTAGCTAGAGTGTATAAGACCTATGTCAAAGGAAAAAGAAGTCATGAAAGGGATTGTTTTTGTGCCCAACTTAATATTTCTGTTTCAATATTCAGACTTTTTTCAGTTTTGTGAACAAGATAGTGGACTAGACTAACCCTAGTTAAAGTAATCATCCAAATAATTTCTGTTTAAATTGCTTCTAGATTGAGAGTGAAATGAAGAAGCTTGTTCCTTCCCTGATGCCATTGTTTAGGAACCGGCATTCCAGAACAGTTGATAGTGTTTTGCATGTTTTCACCTTGTCTTGAGAAACCATGCACTGTACCCTCATAGAGAGCAGTCCAGTTCTTGTCATTGGTGGTGGCCTTTCTGTGAGAGTCTGCATACTGACATAAAGTGCCGCCTGTTGTGAACTGTCAAGTGAGAGTCTGCCAACAACTCAGCAGACAGAACTAATTGGGGAGAGAAAGGGCTTTTGTGCTGTCTTCTCTTTCTTTCCTTTCATTTTGATTTTTAAGAAGACAGATACTGTTGAAGTAGCATGTTTATGTAAGTCTGTCTGCTTCTCTCTCTTCGTGGCAAAGATCATTCTTTAACTCCAAGTCTTGTACTGCAGGTTGTTGAGCACATCCACATGGAAGCTGGCACAGGACCAAACTCAAGACACACAGCTTATAACAGTTGATGAAAAAATGGTAAGGATTTCCTACATGTTGCTGTGAGTCTGCCACTGGGCTTGCTTTGTACAATAAATTATTCAGTATAGTGGTCTGAGTTCTTCTAGGAAAGTTATATACAGACCTTAAGATTTTCACAATAAAATAAAAAGTTGAATACTGTATGTAAGTACTAAGAAATTAAGGAAAGGTTTCTATTTTTGAAATGCTGATGAGCAGTAATTGGAAGTTTTACTTTGAAATAAATATATTGTTTTTAAATTTTCTAAGTTACATTTCTATTGAAGTTTTATGATACTTACCAGTGCTTTCTAAATTAAATATTTTGGGTTTTTCTAGACCCATGCAATGTTATTATCACCGTCTTTTTGTATGTGTGCCCATAAACAATGCATTTCTGCATACTAAATTACAGATAGCAACAAATGAATAATATTTTTCCATCATTAGTCAGTAAAATTTTTGCAGCTATCATTTAAAAATATCCTCAGTGTTTAGATGCAGTTTGATATAAAGGCTTATATTATACAACAGAACAACTTTTGTAATGTTTTCAAAACGACTAGCACAAATATATAGTAGTAGAGTAAGTATGCATTTTGTTTATTGTGTGGTTTCTGATGTAAATGGAAGTGTCTCTTAATTACCCCTCCTAGACAAACTCTACACGGAGCTCCACCCCAGCACCATCTTCCTAATGATGTATTTTTTTTATCACTCAACTTTGAATCTATAAGCACGATCTAAACATGCCATTCTGAAATTCCTATTTATACTACTAAAGATAATAGATGGATAAATAATAGAAAAGTAGCAGATAGTTTGGAAAATTCATCTTAGACCTCAGTCTAACTGGTTTTATTCAGATTGTCTGTTAACACTGCCATCATCTTAGTGTAGACAGTGTCATGCAATTGGTCTCCCCATGTGTTTTCATCTTCTTCTGATTCATTTTCCCCAGCATAGTCAGAATAGATTTTTTTTGTTTATTTTTTCGCGACAGAATTTCTTTGTATAACAGCCCTGGCTGTCCTGGAACTCTCTTCGTAGACCAGGCTGGCCTCGAACTCTCAGAGATCTGCCTGCCTCTGCCTCCCAAGTGCTGGGATTAAAGGCATGTGCTATTACGCCCGGTGATTTTTTTTTTTAATGTTGGTTTTATCACCTCGTATGTATAATTCTTTGGTGGTTTCTCTTGTCCTGACAGTTAACTTTAAAATTCTGATGGCTTTCAAGGCCTTAAATAATTTAGTTTCTGTCTGTCTTTCTAGGTTTGTTTTGTACCATTTGTTCATTGAGTATTCTGTAGACATGGAACGTGCTATTTTTTTTTCTTGCATTCAGAGATCTTGTTCCCTTACCCAGATGCTTTGTACTAACCCCAGGTTTTTATTCAGTCACCATCTATTCAGTTTTAAAACATAATCAAATACACTTTAGTCAAGAATAAAAGAAGGTAGTTGTGGGTAAGAGGAACAGGTCTTTCCTATGCCATTTATTCTAATCTATAGTTAATGACAGCACTAGTGTTTCAATTTTCCTGACCATCTCATTGAAACACAGAGATGACTGTATTGTTACAGTGTTATTGTTTATTCAGATTTCATAGAGTTTATTAATAGTGTCTCTTGGTTCTTTCGAATTTAAAAAATGAATTTATATATTACTCAACCAATTTATATATTACTCTAAACCTGCAGTTCACAACCTGAGGGTCGCAACCCTTTGTGGGGGGCGGTCAAATAATTCTTTTACAAGAGTCACATAGCAGATATCCTGAATATCAGATATTTCCATTATGATTCATAACAGTAGCAAAACTACGGTTATGAAATAGCAATGAAACTAATTCTATGGTTGGGGGGGTCACCACAACAACATGAGGAACTGATTGTATTAAAGGACCTCAACATTAGGAAGGTTGAGAGCCATTGCTCTAAACAAACCTTTGCGCTATTTAGACATTTAGTGTGATGCTTTTAAGTAACATGCCACAAAATCAGTTGTGTATTGCTGATGGTTTTTGCTCTATGTACATTACCCCCAGCCTTGTTACTTTTGTTGAAGTATGTCAGTCAAATGCTAGTACAGTATTCTAGCAGGAATCAGCTGAGTTCCTGCATATAGTCACAGTTGGAGTAATATTTAATATGGGTGATCAACCCCTAAATTAGAGTTTTAGGTATTTATTTTTATATTCAAATTATAGCACTTAATAATCTAATTGGTAACAAAATACTGCTGGATTTTCATATCTTGTTCCTACACAGCTTCTGAGAAGGACTAAATAAGTAGTATAATGAGATGATCATGGGCTCAGAAGAGCATTTACAAACAAAGAGTATTTAGAATCGATTATGTTTGCATTTTGAGCAAAAAATGATGGTTATACATATATGCTATATGTATGTATCAACATTAATGATAAAAGTATTTCAGAATGTAAAGTAAATCCACTATCACTTTAATATCGCTATTATAAATAATATACAACAAAATAAAGAGTACAAATAATATAAAGTAATATTAAACAATTTATTATGCCGGGGAGCCACCATGCCTTTAATCCAAGCACTAAGGAGGCAGAGGTAGATGGATCTCTGAATTAAAGTCAGCAAGTTTTAGGATAGTCAAGGCTACACAGAGAAACTCTGTCTTAAAAAACCAAAAAAACAGCTTATTCATTGGTATACTTTTTTCTCTATTTGGTTAGTTATTAATTTTTTATTTGTGTGTGTACATGTATATATATGTGTGTACCATGTGTGGGAGGGCGCCCATAGAGGCCAGAAGAGGGCCTCATCCCGTGAAGCTAGAGTTAGAGACAGTTGTAAGCTATCCAGCTTGGGGACTAGGATCTGAACTCAAGTCCTCTGGGAAGGGCAGCAAGCACTTTTTAACTGCTGAGTCATCTCTCCAGCCCCTTGGTATTCTTAGGGCTACAGTCTCATCCCTTGTATGCTGTCTTTATTAACCACCCCATGCTAGATATCATAATTATATTTGTACATTAAATTAAACAAAAGCTATAATCTTAATTAAAATAAACATTGTCCATTATCATGATTTTATGGATAGCCATTATAATTTCATAGTTGTTCTTCTGTAATATAATTTGTAAAGTAATACTGACCTAGTACCCAGGGCATGAACTAACTTGATTCAGATCCATTTTAATGGGCTATTTCTACTTTCTGAAAATGGATCCTAGAAATTCAACACCAGAGGATATCTTTAAATATCACCTACTGATTCTATAGAATATGATTATTTTTAGTTTAAAAAATGTTTAACATTTTCTCCTCAGAGAAATCTTATAGGAAATCCAATAAGTAAAATAGATAAAAGATGAACTGTTAGGGGTCCAGGGTTGTAGGCCAGACATGAGCCTCAGAACACAACATCTAGGGTCTAATGGAAGAAACTGGGAGGCATAGGCTAATCCTGTACCTCTTTTAGTGGGCTAAGCAATTGTTTCTCTGACTTAAAAAGTTACAGTTAATTAACCCTCATTTCCTTGCTAGGCTTCTGTTCATATTACTTATGAGCCATAATTATTAGAAAGCTGTCTCTTAGGTGGGTTGGTTGTACATGCCTACAGGTCCAGCATATAGGAGGTGGAGACAGGAAGATTTCAAGAACATCCTTGGCTATATAGTAAAATTTAGGTCAGCCTAGGCTACATGAGACCCTGCCTCAAGAATCAAACAAACAAAAATCCAAGCAAACCAAAAAGCTCTTTCTTAAGCCGAAAGTATAGTCTTTTCAGATGATGAGAAAATTCTATATATACTTCTATGCAAAATTAAAACAAACAAACAAAAAGCCCCCCTTCATCTATACCTGTGCCATACCCAAATGTAACTCCACGTTCTAGATATAAACTTGTGGTACTGAATTTCTATATTCCAGGAAGAAAATGAAGGAGGAGATTTTTGTAGCTTCGGGTTAGACTAATAGTTTTGAGATGTGACACCAATATAGTGTTCAATTTATGGTTTTTAAGAGTTATAATACTGGGCTTTCTCACAATTAAAAATGTGCTTAAAAAAATGTAAGACAGGGACTAGCAAAATGGTTCAGTGGATAAAATGCCTGTCACCAAGCCTGATGACCTGAATTTGATTCCCAGATCCTTTATGTTGGAAGGAGAGAACCAGTACCTACAAATTGTCCTATGACCATTACCTGAGACTGTGACCCACGTGTGCACACACACGTACAAACATGCAGAAACACACCCACACATTCATACACACATACACACACAATAAATCAATTAAAATGTAATGAAAATAAGAGGCATGGGTCTTAAGGGGAAAAAAAGAAAGTGATAAGACACAGTTAGGTAAAGTGTATTTGTTAAATGTATTTAATGGAAATTATATCCAGAAAATTTATGCATAACTTATGTCAGTCTCAAAGGCTACATGCCATGTAATTCCATTGATGTTCTAGATATCAGAAAACTGTAGTAGTAAGAAATTTACTAGTGGTTAGCAGGGCTGGATGTGGGTCAGGAAGAATTAAATTGAAAAGAAATGAGGAATTTTGGAGACTGAGGTAGCTATTGTTGATTGAGATAGTGAGCCTCTTGTGAAAGTCCATATTTCTATTGATTTGTGAAATAAACAAGAATCTGCAGAACTGTACAATAACAATAGCACATTTTCCTGTTTCTAAACTATCAATTTTCAAAAAGGGTATGAAGATCACTTCTTAAACTTTTTTTTAAAATTAACTTGTGTCAGTTCTAAGGTCTTCCCAAATCATATGTAGGGCATGCCATATTTTATAGGTCAGCCGTCTGTGTACTGAATTTGCTACCAGCTTTTGGGTCTATTAAATTAAGACCATCTTAAAGGATGGTTGTAGGTATCCTTGCAAAATGAATTATTTTCATAATCACACCACCTTTAATTGCCCTTCTCACTGTGTTAACAGTTTACAAAAAGATAAAAACCTGAACAATTGAGGGGGTGTAACTGATCATTAAACCCTTCTGTTCTTTGCAAGCACAGTTTGAAATTCAGGAACTAGTTTATGTGAGGAAACTGAAAAATTTGTAAAAATTTAAATTTAACTTTTAAATTTTAACTTTTAAATTTGTAAAAATTTAACTTTTAACCATGTGTACATATCTTTTTATGTTTCAGGTAATAAAACAAAAATGTGCATAGAATATTTCTGTTATTCACCAGAGCTCAGTGGTCATCCTTAGGACAATGCTTTAATATTGTTACTGATGGAATTAGCCAGACTGGGTATTTGGTCACGAGTATTTGGCAGACATTTTCCCCAAATGAACCCACTAACTTTAAGAAAATGTGGTCTATGGTGAACTTGAGCTTTTAAGGGAAACTTAGGATTCTTTTTTAGTTAACACACTTACAGTGTGTCTGTGTGGGTGTAAGCATCTGTGTGGTTGGACTGTGTGAAAGTGCTCTAGAAGTGAGCCTCAGGTGTGGCTTCAGGTCTGGGGCGCAGGCATGGCCTCAGGTGTTTGGAGGTAAGCCTGTTTGCTAATTTGGCTGTGTTAACTGGTTACAAGTCCCCAAAATCCTCTTGTCTCCACCTTTCCTCTGCTGAAATTACAAGCACACATCATGTTGGCTTTTTACATGGCTGCTTGAGGAGCAAACTGAGGTTCTCTTGCTTGCTTGGCAAGAGCTTTACTGACTGAGCTATTCTGAAATTTATAATTGTTGTAGACTTTGGTTCTGCTGCTGACCTGATTAAATTTGATGCCTTTGTAGTACTTCAATCCTATTTCAATGTGATTGGAATTTACAGCAACAAATGTGATAATAAGCCAGGCGATGGTGGCATAAGCCTTTAATCCCAGTACTCAGGAGGCAGAGGCAGGCAGATCTCTGTGATGTCAAGGCTACAGAGTGAGTTCCAGGACAGCCAGAGCTGTTACACAGAGAAACCCTGTCTTGAAAAACAAAAACAAAAATGTGGTAATAAAATATGTTTGGAATATGTATTTGAAATATATATATAATTCTATGAATCAGTATAACCAATACATGATGATTCTTGGATAAAATTTTAACTATAACACAATGAATTATAACCAGATATGAAACTATTAGTATTATCAAATAATTTATTTTTCTGATTAATGTCTATTTGAAAATGCATTGTTTTTTTTTCGTATTGCAACCAAAGTACCTATAGTAGAATGTATGAACAGATGTCAGAATTCATCTGCCTTCCATTAAGCTAGATGTCTATTAAAGATAGCTTCAAAAATGCAACTATATCTCAAGTGTATATTAAAATTTTTTTCCGTTAGAATGTATCCCATAGTAAATATCTATAGCTATGGCTTATACAAGCAAGAGTTATATATAGCTTATATAACAAGATCTTGAAACAATAACAGTAGTCATCCCCAAGTCTTTTATTTGGGTGAAGTATCTCAGAGCTTTGAATGATTTCCTGGTAATTTATCATCTTGAATACTTTGCAATTGCACTGAATCTCTTTAGAATGTTGTCAGCATTTCTTGTGCCACTGCAGATGTGGTGCATGCAGGGTGTGGTGGCAAGTATGGCCTCCCTTTTAACCCCAGCAGTTCTCGAAGGACCTCTTAAAATTTAGCTCTCATACATCTTTATGTGGGTCTCATGGAGCACTAGGAGCTCATCAGCTTTTGTCTGGACTGTTACCAAGTCCAGTTTCTTCCAGCTTGAGCATAGACCGCTTATTATTTCTGACTGTTGTTGTTCTCTGATTCAAGTGAAGTTTTTCTTTTTAACTAGTGCTTCTTATGTGCAGAATTTGCCATATAGGGTATAAATTAAGGAATCTGTATAATGTCTGGTGAATGTTAGTTAGTATCATAAGTACAAAAAGTGTTTCTCTCCCCCCTCCCCCAGTATCAGTTGTGTATTGACGTTAGGTACTCTGTGCTTCTTAAGGCATTGAATGTCTACTAGCACTATTCTAGTACAAAGAGCCATCTTTCATTTGGAACTACATACAATAGAATTGTTATAGAACAAAATCTTCTGGGAGTAAAGTTGTTTCCCTGGGCTACTATTAATAAAGACTTTCATATTAGAATGTGGTTAAATTTTAAGTATAACCCCTAAAAAGCTGTTTCTTGTTTGTTGAGTATAAATTTCTAATAAATCTTTTCACTAATGAAGATTAAAATATCAGATATTCAAAATATCCTAAAATAATCTTATAAAGTTAGTTTAGGAGTACACTTTTTTAAAAACAAAACTTTTTTGTACTTGCACCGTTTTTATTTCCACACACATGGTACTGTGCACAGATGCTGAGGAAAGCTTGCAAATGGCTGCTTTGCCCTTGGTTTCTGTAAGAAGAGGGGCTGGCTATGGGGTTGGGTGACCAGTGCCCTTGCTTTGGAGCTTTAGTGGGAATGCAGTTTGTCTCCCTTGATGCCTTCTCCCCAACCCAGTCTCCTTTTGGTAAATTTAATGAATACCCAATTAAATGAACATATTGTCTTCTTATTTTCCCTTTAACTTTACAATAGGTAATGTAAATTGTTAATGTTCTTTAAAGAGTTTGAGTAGTTGTTCTCTCCAAGTATCCAAAGCATGAATTAAACTTACATTTTTAATTTTAAAAATCATTTTAGTGTACTAATTGTTTATTTGTCAACATTTCTTAAATTAACAAGTTACTACCCCATTAAAAATATGTCTACAAAGAAAAGTGCTCTTATCAGAGTAGTCTCTGCTCTTATTGTAAGTACTACGAAGGAAGCTCTAATATTTGAAATTAGTAGATTAGTTTTATGAAAACTGTTGGTTGTCATCTTCCTTTTTTCACCAAGTGCTCGCTGGGTGTTGTCACATGCCACACATTAGGCCTCTGTATTTATCCTGACATGTGAAGTACTTTTCATTTATATGCTTAATTATCTTGTTCATAAACTACTTAATGCCATTTGTTTTTAACTTTTATGAAGGTTTTATGATTACATATGTATCTTCAACTTAAATGCCTATGAAATAGGGAGCTTTTAGTAATTTATAAATCTGACATCTTTTTTGAGGGGTACAGGATTGGGAAAGGCAGCTGTGATTTCAAAGCTTCTGTAGAAATGTCTTTATAGTATAATTCTACTAATGTAAAATACTAGCATTTTGGACATTTTCAGTTGCCCCTATTATTTTTATTAAAAGTAGAGTATGCATGAAAAATAATCATTGTTAGGTTTTGCCGATTTGTTGTGTTTTATTAAGTTCCTTACAAACTGCAGTAAAATAGCAGTTAAAGCTGTTCACTGCTTGCTAGGAATCGTTGCTGTTTGGTAATTTCCACATGACACTGGCAGCAATCTTAGCTGGTGAGACTTGAATATTACCGTTTTGGATGTATGTAAGCAGTAACTTGTATCTGTAGAATTTTTTTGTTGCTTCGTTTTAAATATTCTCAGAACTTTAACTCATTCTAATACATTTTTAATTGAATAATCTTTTTGTAAGCCTTCAAAAGTAAAACAAATAGATATGCTATAAGTGTTTTTTTTCTCATACATACTATAAGTTCATGAGTGAAATTTATAACTTAGATTTAAAATTGACCAGTAACAGTGACCTGTACAGAGATAAAGCTCAGTTGAAGGCTTCCATTTTCCTTGACTGTGTGTTCCCTTCCCCTGTTAGGCTCAGCTTTCTTTTGGAGATGGCAGCACTATCTCTGCAGATTATAAGTAGTGTCTGCAGTCAGGCGGTGCAGCCTTCTAGCATCTCAAGTGTCTGTTTTGTCTGCACTTTACGCACACACATTCTTTTGCACAATTTCAAGGCTTTAGTCTTGAGCACTGGGTCAAAGGATATGTCCCTTTGAAGGGTAAACAGGAGTTTTTAAAAAATATTTTATTCACTAAGTAATATTTCATTTTACATCAAAGAATAGCAGTCTCTGTGAACCTACCATGGTGGCAGTTTAGCATGTGGGTTTTTCTCTTTCAGTAAATATAGATAATGTCGCTTCAAGTAAATAGGACTGTTAAATTTAAAATGTAAAGAAAAGGCATTGGCTGACTGGAAATGTTACTTTGCAATATCATTTACATTTTAAAAGAAATGTAGTCTTTTAGAGTATATTTCCCTCAGCTACTGAAAACAATGATGAGTAGCCATGAAAAACTGCAGAGGTAGTGATTATAATTCTATGGAAGTGAGGTAGCCACCCTCAGTCGGCTTCTTTAGTATTATAGATGTGTGGCCGTTATTATGAAAAATATCAAAGACTCAAGCAATGAGACATGTTTTTAGGCTTACACTAGGAGAGTTTCTTTCTTTTACTATTTGCGTGGGTTAATTAGTGATGTAATAATCATAGAATGTGATTATATTTATAAGAGTATTGCATTTCATATTTGAATCACACTATATATGCACACCTAAGCATAGGAATTAATATGAAAATTGTTTTTCTGTTTATTTGTAAAACATGCGGTGAAATTTATTGAAAGTTTGTCTAAATAGAGTTAAAGTAGAAATGTTTTTACTCTTCATGGCATGGCAGTCTTCAAACAAGTCCAGCTAACATGTACATTTCATTTAAGAATAATGATCATTAAGTTAGACTGTTTGTATATAATTCTGTGTAGATATAATTCTATATATAAATGGAGAACTTTATTTCCAAAATATTTTTCCAAAAATGTTATTCTAACATATCATTAGAATGTACTGAAACTTATACTTTTGAAGTGCTACAAAGGAAATAAACGTTAAAAATACTAGTTTTTATATATAGACAAGAACCATTAAAACTTAGAGAGTAGCTATATTAAATTGCTGGGAGAACAAAGGGTCTTTCGTCTACAGTATTTAGCCACCTCTATTATCTGTGATTCTTCAGCAATTAAAGCAGATTATTTTCTTCTTTCTTCCTACTTGGAACACTTGAACAATACTGAAGAATTGAACTGACTGGAATGTTTTATCTTACAAAAGGTTTAAAGTCCTATGCACCAATTAGCAAAATACAGTAAGGGTTTAAACTGCTAATAGCCACAACATGGTGAATGCAGAGACCTGGAGTATGCGCAGTCTGTGCAACAGCTCCCATTGTGGTCTCTCCATAAGAGCAACTGTGTCTGTTCTTCTCTTGCTTTGCTACCTGCTGGGTATGGAGATTTTGAATAGTACTGGACACTTGCTTTTAAGAATTCAAATTCTTGAATGTTATATTGTCACTTTGGCTCTCATTAAATTAGAGTTGATAATATTTTATTTGAATTTATATAAAGTTTCTTTTGCTGTTTTGAGGACAATTCTAGTGTGAAAATATCATTCCTTTAGTAACAAATCCAAAGTGTTTGTGCTGTGTGTTATCTCCTTGCAGCAAACTGCTTGTCCAATAGTTTTTATTTAACTGAATATAGCCAACCATTCTGTATTTGTACTGTCTTTAAATACGTGTTTATTTTGGTTTTGATTTGGCTTGGTTTTGATCTCCTTGATAGTAGAAAATGTTTTGTTTTTAGTACAGCTTTTTGGTCAGTTTGCCAAATTGGAAAGACTTCATCTAAATTACTGCTAAACAATTTGTGTCCGTCGTTTTGTAGTAGTTCTCAGTAAATTAGGGGTAGGAGGAGGTAAAAATTTGATTGTAGCACATTTTGGTGACAATTATTTTTCCTTTCTATTTTGTATACCCCAGGTAATACAATGTAGAATTAGAGCAAAATAAGAAGACTATAGGCCTCAAAGTTTGAGGCTAGCAAGCTTTGTTTCTTTGTTTAGAGTTTATAATTTTATATGACCTACTCTTTGCTTTAGTTCTACTCTCAAAAATAGTGTCTACAAGATTACAAATATTCATGTTTTACAAAGTGGGTAAGTTTTTAAAATTAGCAGTGATGTGGAAGCTTCACTGTATTAAATGTGCTGTGTCTCCACAAATCTGCCTCTTTCTGAACTACACTTTTCTAGAAATGTGTGAATGGGTTTTGTTCAGTTACTGTTTCGTGTTAACACTCTAAAAGCTTCCAGTTTACTGAATGTTGTTAATAAAGGCTTCAATTTTTGTCATGCTTCCTTAGACATAAACAATTTTAGTTTTTTTAAAGCAACACATGGCATACAGATACAGCAAAATGCTAGGCTGGGATTACTAATTTAAGATGAAGAACCAGGGATCTGATTACTTGGTCATTGCATATATTATATATTGACTATTGAGTGTACATTGAGCAAAAAATTATATCCATGAAAATAATTTAGCACAATTAAACAGTGTCAGCTTGTTTACATTTCTGATCCCTAGTCATGTCCTGTATATGAAATGCTCTTATTTTAGACCTTCACAAATATGAATTCTTTGTCATCATTTAGATTTTAGTTTACATATGGCATAATCTCAAAGTATATTCCTTGACTGCCTATTTAGATAATCCTTACCCTCCCAACCTCAGCTACTTTCTATTGTATCATGCAGTTTTTTTTTTTCCTGTAACATTCTTTCATCTTTGGAACTCATCATGATTAAGAAGTTGTTGTATGCTTACAACTCAGAAGATAGGCTCTAAGGTGGAAAGATGCTCTTTCTCACTGTATTCTCAGGGCCTAGAATATGGTATATAGTAAGTTTTCAAAACACTTGAATTACATACAAGATGCATGTAAAAGAATATGATGTTTAAATGAGATTAATATTTTTAGAAATTGCTCCATGTGTCTTCACAAACAGTTAGGAACTATGCTATTTGAAAGCTAGCATACAACTGCATAGTGGAATTAAAATCTCTGCATATCCTAGCACAGGTCAGACTAGTATGTTTATGGTATTCAAATGTACTGAACTAGAAACTTGGTTTTAACTCTTTGGACATTAAATCTTGATTCAGTTGGGATATAACCCCAAAGTAGCTGGGTTTGGGAGCGGTAAGAGTTATTTAAATATAAATTAAAATATTTAAATAGCGAATGTCTACATTGAGAGCATTTCAGATAGAAGAAATGGCTAAAGGTGAACATGTAAACTAGCTAGTATTAGTCAGAGAATAGAAGAAAAGCTGTCATACAAACACACACCTCCCCAAAAAGGAAGTTAGTTAATAACATTTTGTCAATAATGAATCAAAGAAAATAAGCTGCTATCTACCAAGTTGGTGCTTACAAGCCCATAATGCATTTTAAACTTTGAACTTTGCTCAGCCAGTGGCATGACTGGTGGGTATAGTTGTCTATCTTTATCATAACCCTTTACTTTTATGTGTGATGTGGGATGTCCTTCTGTATATGTGTTGTTAATGTGTTTGGTTAATGAGTAAAGCTATTTTGGTCAATGGCTTAGCAGAGTAAAGACAGGTGGGAAATCCGAACAGAAATATAGAGAGAGTCAGAGAGATTCCATGTAACTGCTGAAGGAGAAGGACGTGCCTAAACCTTACCAGTAGGCCACAGCCTTGTGGCAATATACAGATTAATAGAAATTAGTTAATTTGAGATGTAAGTGTTAGGTAATAAGCCTGAGCTAACAGTCCAATCAGTGTTGTAATTAATATAGTTTCTGTGTGATTATTTGGGTCTGGATGGCCAGAAACGAAAGAGCAGTCTTTTTTTTTTTTTTTTTTTTTTTTTTTTTTACAAAATGGCACCTATACATTTGGGGCTAACATGTGGCCAGCCACAAACTTCAGGTTCAGATACATTGTATGCCTGCTTGGGGTTAGGTGGAAAGTGGCTGAGAGCATGTCTGCTACCTAGCACTCCTGCCTGGGCAAGCAACTGGGTCAGAACTGTTAGGCATACACAGGCAGGAAAGCGTGGCAGATTCCTGCTGCCATACACGGGGACATTTCCACACCGCACAGCAGGCTGTATGGCAGATTTAGCTTTTACTCAGACAAAAAGGGTTTATGTGCTGCATAGTGCTTCCCAGAATTGACATGGTGAGCATGGCTCCCACCCAGCAGTCCCAGAGCTGATGGTAAATATACCACTGCCATATTGAAAGGCCAGGAGAGGTAGAGCCTGCATCCATGGCTGCTGCAACTACGCTGCTTACCATTTTAAAGTGCTCCTGGTTGGAAAAGGATTTCAGATACAGTAGGACAGATTCAGACATAAAAATCCTCTGGACAAGACACAAGGTGTTTAAAAAATATACGTATGCTTGGAAGAGAAAAATAGTATAGACAGTTATAAAAATAAATAGTTTTAAAAAATAAAAACAAAGTCTTTAAAGAAACAGTACAGACAGTCATAGATTAAAGAAGTAAAGAAAAATAAGTCACGTAAAGTCAAAATATACACAGAGAGTCTGGATATTGTATATTATTGTGTTTTCTGTAAATTTTTTGACTATGAATGAACTAAGTACAGAGAGACATTTCATTGTATGGGCTGCTAAGCTAAACCAACATATATGTTTGAAAAGTATCTTAGCTTCAAAATTTGAGTCTAAGGATATGTTACTTTGGAAAAGAGGTTCTACTTTTGTTTCCACAGAAGATGAGAACCTGTGGATTTCTTCCAAGCTAATGTGGTTTGATGGAACAAGACACCCCCCCCCAAAAGGTCTCCATGAACCCTCAACAAACAGCAAGAAGCAGTTTGGAGAAAACTATGTCCAAATTTCTAAAATTATTGTTTATGAATGTTTGCTTTCATTTAAAGGGGCTTGACTATAAGTAATTAATGGTCACAGTCAATTTCCAAAATAATAAAAAAATAAAACAAATAAGGGAGATATAATATAGCAATGAATACTTTACCTTGGTATGTACTTTGGTTTATTGATACAAATTTAAGATAAATTTTGCTATATTTATATTTCTACTCCTATTTAAGGTATTATGTTTATATATAAAATTTAAAAATGTAATGTATAATTTAAAATTATAGATTAATAGATAGTCATCTATAATATTCAAACTGTGGTCATGTTAGGTTTTCTAGATAAGCAGAGATATATTTCAGCTAGATAGAGAACCTTAAAATACTTCAAAGACCTACAGAATATGGTATTTAAAATATTTAAAAAACTTAGACTTTCCTTGACAGTGAGACATGTCTGCTTCTGGCAGCATCTATCACTTTAAGAGGATGATGGGCATCTAAGAGGCTCCTTATGGAGTTCGGTAGCCATTTGGGCAAGACACTGCTCTTGCCTGGACTGCTTGATGGTATGCTGTATGAACTGGACAGTGTTGTAAAACAGAACCCACAGAAAAGTGACTGCTAAACTTTTCAAAAGATGGGACAGTCCTTCAGGGTTTCTGCTTCATGAAAGAGTCTGCCAGACATTCAGTCACAGAAGAAAGTGACTGAAAAACTGCCAATATAGGCCAAAGCAATGTTTCAAATTTCCTACTTCATGGAA
The DNA here is from genome assembly GCA_004026605.1 of Ondatra zibethicus. NCBI lineage: Eukaryota > Metazoa > Chordata > Mammalia > Rodentia > Cricetidae > Ondatra > Ondatra zibethicus. The sequence continues at coordinate 80,638 of PVIU01008309.1, forward strand.
AAGTCTGCTAGATACTGTGGACCTGTAGGCTGAAGATGGGTGCCCCAATGATACAGAAGAACTTTGGGTGACTCTCCAGGCAGCAAGATGTCTCTGTTAATTCTAGAGTTTTGGAAGTTGCTTACAATGCACTTCCTGTTAACTTAGGTTACACACACACACACACACAGAGAAGGCAGTGGAGTCAGGTAGAAACTATGTAGCTGCCAAAGGAGGACTTGCTGGAACCTTATTGGTAGGCCATAGCCTTGCGGCAATACACAGATTAATAGAAATGGGTTAATTTAAGATGTAAGAGTTACTTAATGTGAATCCTGAGCTAATAAGCCAAACATTGTTGTAATTAATATAGTTTCTGTGCGATCATTTGAGTCTGGGCAACTGGAAAAGAAAGAGCAGTCCCCACCTACATATGTGTGTCTTGGAGTTTATCTCTCTTGATACCTTTGTATGGTTTTCTCGCTTTGTTTTTGTGACTGTCCCTCTTTCGAATATTAACTGACATGTATCCCACACTAGCTTGCTTGTTGTCTATATTTTCCCCTCTCTTTCCCCCCTGTTGAGCAGCATTAAATTAGACAGCTATTGATTGTTCCCAAGATTTAAGTGGCACTCTTGCACTCTTCGGGATATCAAATATTGCCAGGTTGTTCAATGCTGTTGTCTGTAGGCTTTATAGCTTGGTAGGACTATTGATTGCTTTTTTCTGTGGACAGCTTGTGTAGCACTTTGAGATGCTATGAAACCTAGTTATCAGAGAGGAACTTCCAGGTTTGTTTCAGCTCAGATTTTCCAAGTACCATGTTCAGAGTATGTGGTGTCTGCAGCAGTGGCATTCTACCTTCAAGTTATGAGAGGCAACCAAGGGCAATGGCAATTGCCGGCATTGTTTTGGGAGTCTTTTTGATTTCTCTGACCAATAACTCAAAAGGTTCCCATGCTTGGTTCTGGGTCTTTGTTAGATAACCTGTGGCTATTGGGAAGATAATTTTCATCCTGAGTAGCATAACTTCATTCAAACCATGCTTATGTCTATGTCTACCTATATGTGTGTGTTTACACGTGCACTATATAGTACACATGTATTTTAAAGTAAATTTAAAATAATGTGTTTTATGACCTTTTCACACATCCTAAAGTGTTTTTTTATCCCCTCTCCTTCCTTTTTACCCTCTGTATTGCCTTCTTTCCTAGTTATGGTTTCTTACTGTTGTGATAAAACATGACCAAAAGGAACCTGAGGAGGAAAGGGTTTATTTCAGCTTCCAAGTTCACATCATGGACCATTCCTAACAGAAGTCAGGACAGGAACTCAAGCAGGGTAGGTACCTGGAGGAAGCTAGTCATATGGAGGCTATGGGGGAGTGCTGCTTACTGGCTTATTCCTCATGGTTTGCTCATACTGCTTTTTTATAGCATCCAAGACCACCTGCCCAGAGATATGCTCCTACATCAATCAAGAAAATCTCTATAGCTTTGTCTATAGACTCTACAGACTTGTCTACAAGCCACTCTGGTGAGGGCATTTTCTCAATTGAGGTTCCCTTTTCTCTCTCTCTCTCTCTTTTTTTTCTTCTCTTTTTTAAATTTTTTATTTTATTTTATTTTTTTTAATTTTTTATTTTTCTCTGCTCCCCTCCCTGCCACACCCCTCCCTCCCTCAACCCTCCCCCAAGGTCCCCATGCTCCCAATTTATTCAGGAGATCTTGTCTTTTTATACTTTCTACTTCCCACGTTGATTATATCTATGTAAGTCTCTCTTAGTGTCCGTATTGTTGTCTAAATTCTCTGGGATTGTGGTTTGTAAGATGGTTTTCTTTGCCTTATGTTTAAAAACCACCTATGAGTGAGCACATGTGATAATTGTCTTTCTGTGTCTGGGTTACTTCACTCAAAATAATGCTTTCTAGTTCCATCCATTTTCCTGCAAAACTTAGGCTGTCGTTATTGTTTTCTGCTATGTAGTACTCCATTGTGTAAATGTACCACTTTTTTTTTTTATCCATTCTTCGATCGAGGGGCATTTAGGTTGTTTCCAGTTTCTGGCTATGACAAATAAAGCTGCTATGAACATAGTTGAGCACATGTCCTTGTGGCACGATTGAGCATCTTTTGGGTATATACTCAAAAGTGGTATTACTGGGTCTTCAGGAAGGTTGTTTCCTAATTTTCTGAGAAATCGCCACACTGACATCCATAGGGGTTGTGCCAGCTTGCATTCCCACCAGCAATGCAGAAGTGTTCCCTTTTCTCCACAGCCTCTCCAGCATAAGTTGTCATCAGTGTTTTTGATCTTGGCCATTCTTACAGGTGTAAGATGGAATCTCAGAGTTGTTTTGATTTGAGTTTCTCTGATGACTAAGGATGTTGAACATTTCCTTAAGTGTCTTTCAGCCATTTTAGATTACTCTGTTGAGAGTTCTCTGTTTAGGTCTGTGCTCCATTTTTTTTTATTGGATTATGTGTTCTTTTGTTGTCCAATTTCTTGAGTTCCTTGTATATTTTAGAGATCAGACCTCTGTCTGATGTGGGATTAGTGAAGATCTTTTCCCATTCTGTAGGCTGGCGTTCTATCTTGTTGACCGTGTCCTTTGCTTTACAGAAGC
>PVIU01008310.1:0-18150 GCA_004026605.1 Ondatra zibethicus
GGAGGGATGGGGGTGGGCCTTGGACTTCCAACAGGGCAGGGCACCATGCCCTCTTTCAAGGAAGAAGGGGGAGGGAGGAGGGGTGGGGGGGTAGTGGGAGGGGACCGGGAGAAGGGGAAGAAAGGTAAAAATTTTATTTCTTTAATTATGTTCTTGAATGGAAAAAATAAAACAAAACAATGTATGGAAAAAAAATAATCACACACACACACACAAAAAAAGAAATGGAAGTGAAAAAAAAACTGGGTTGCATTCACTTGAGTTGTTGGCCAAGGGAGTCCTGTGGAGATCCCAAACTACTCTGGCTAATGCTAAGACAGTCCCTCTCTGAAAAACAAACAGTGGGTGCCCCATTGCCAAGAACAACACCCACAAAACTCATTGAGTGTACAGAGGTCAAGCTGGTGCCATCATAGAGCCTTCACCCTCACATTCTAGTCTCTTTGCTGTGGAAAAGTACTCTGCTGGCTACTGAAAGAAACCTGGACACCACCCCAGCCACAAAACCCTTGACCTATAATCTATCCTGCCTGAAAGATTTGCAAGAGCAGACCTTGTGGGTATGGCTAACCAATGTCTAGTTTAACTTGAGATCTACTCCACAAAAGGGAGCCCATGCCCTACACTGCCTGCATGGCCAGGGACTGAAGACTGGATAGCCCAGAGACCTAGGGTAGAACCAAATAAGACTGGCAACAAAGTCAATGAAATGATTCCTAATGCTATTCTGCTCTACTCATTGACCAGTGCCTTGTCCAGTTATCATCAGAAAGGCTTTTTCACACCCCCCCCCTCAGCAGATGGGAATGGGTGCAGAGATTCACAGTCAGCCATTATGTGGAAAGAAAGTCTAAATTGGGGGTCTCCAATGGGTATCTCCTTTAGAGCTCGAGGAATCCAATGGAAGAGGGGTAGGAAATATTGTAGGACTCAAAGGGGATGGAGGACACCAGGAGAATACGGCTCATTGAATCAGTTAAGCAGGGCTCATACGGGATCACAGCTGAAGAAGCAAGTATACATGTGCATACATGTGTCTGCACCAGGTCCTCTGCCTGTATGTTAGAGCTGTTAGCTTGGTGTTTTGTGGGACTTCTTAGATTGGGAGCAGGTGTGGCTCTTTTGCCTGCTCTTGGGATTACTTTCCTTCTATTGAGTTGCCTTGTCCAGTCTAATTATGAGGGCTTTTGCCTTGTTTTATTGTAACATATTTTTTTTGTATTTTGTTGTTGTCTCTTGGAGGCCTGGTGTTTTCTGAAGGGAAACAGAAGGGGAGTGAACCTGGGGACAAGGGGAGGTAGGTAGTAGGGAGCTGGGAGGAGTAGAGGGAGGGGAAACTTTGGTCAGGATGTATTATATGAGAGAAAATTCTATTTTTAAATAAAAAAGACATGAAGCAATAATTTCTTCCTTGTATGAAATATTTTGTATTAATCTTCTAAAATAACAATATAAAGATCATTAATTAAGAAACAAAAACAGGAAAGAAAGAAAACGGAGTCTATGGCCAGGCTCAACCTTTATCCCATTGCCAGCTTTACTCTTTCAAATGAAAAGACTGGAGGAGACAGTTTCACCAATAGTTTCTAATTCTCCAAGCTCCTTCCCTAAGGAAATATGAAAGCACTACTCATGAAACAAAGAAACAAGTCAGGATGAATTATTGTATGGTTTGGGAGAAGCAAAGAGAAGACGTGGGCAAAACTGTCAGCACTCCAAATAAATACAACTCTTCAATGAGAGAGAGGAATTGAGGACCATATGCAAAGACAACAAAAAAGATAACAAGAAAAGGGACATATAAACGACAATAAAGCAGGCAAGCTTAAGAAGACTTACCCCAGAAAAGAAAAATATTTTGACATATTACATGTTCTTAAAAGAATTAAAGCAGTGTATACCCTGGAATTCAGATAAAAATTATAACAAAATAGTGTTCAATAGAGAGACAAAATTGCAACTATAAAAAAAATTGAATGAGCCTGGTGGGAAGAAATCATAAGCACACACACACACACACACACACACACACACATACATATACTCTTTCACATATATACATGCTCATGTACATGCACATACACACATTAGCACACACATACATATTCACTCACATACACATAGTCACACACATTCACACACACACACACACACACACACACACACACACACACTCATGCACACATTCACACAGTGGAGAAATTCCAAGCACTCAGAAGATGATCTTCATGAATAAGTCACAACTGAGACTCAATCTACAGATACTTAGTTCTTTCCAGGTCATAGGAGGCTACAGCCTGCCCTACCCTGGAGGAGGAAGAATCACGTTACTATCTTGGATAGCTACTCTCATCCAGTAACCAAATGTGTTGGACCTTGATTGACTCTCAGCCTTCAAGAATGTGAGAATAAATTCTTTACATTTATAAATCATTCAGCCTCAGGTATTCTGTAGTATCAACATGAGCGGAATAAGGCACTTCTTGAACAGGGGTATTGTAGGAATGCAGACTTCCAGGACCAGAACCCTGCTGAGTATGTACAACACTGAGGATTCGGAGTCCCTTCTTGAGTTCAGTGTCCTCACTGAACTTCCAAAGTACCCTCATAGTTCTTCAAATGCAGGTGCAAAAAAGACTGATGAAAGACTAGAAAATTCTGATTTTCATTATTGAAGTTTATTTTATTTTGTGCTTCAGCATGCATGCATGTGTGCATGTGCACACACACGCACACAAGTATGTACATTCATATTCCATGACACATGTAGAAATCAGAGGACAACCTGAAGAATTTGCTTCTCTCCTTCCCATGTGTGTGTTCCAGAGAATGAACTCAGGTCATTACACTTGGCATCAAGTGCTTTAACCCCCTGAGCTATCTCACCAGGCCAAGTCAAATAAATTCCACTATATGACAGGATGTATAATCCAAGGACATTCCCCACTTATTTTTTATTGTTTATGATACCAGAAATTCCCAGATATGCAGAGATGAAGAAAACAAAATGAGTACATATCCTTCTTAGCAAATCACAAATAGATGAACTCCTCATGAAAGGAAGGCAGTATTTGGGCAGTAAATTTAGTCTAAATAGGTTTTAGACTTTATAAAATAGAACATAACTATTTTAATTCTTGAATAAAGAAACATTTTATTATAGTCTTATATTTAATATTATGTTGTAGTTTATTATAACATTTTGTTTTATTGTAGTATTTATTATAGTATTATAGTTTTATTATAGCTCATTTTAGAAATTTATTATTTTAATTATATTGAACCATAATAAAAACTCTTGAGCCTACCAATAAAACCAAAAATTGGAAAGGGACAGCAGATACGTTGTGGTTCACTGAAATTTTATCATTGTTCATGGGAGATACCAGTAACCACCAATAGTTTCAAAATCTGATAAATATGGGTGAAGCATTTTAGCTAAATAGTTAAACTAAATTTATGAAGTATTAAAATGTCTTCCATGTTTCAAATACCAGAAGGAAAAGACTGAAACATATAGTCTAGCAGAGTGTAAAGAAAAACACCCAGGATAAAATCACCCAGGAAGTCCACAAGTAGAGTTTGAAGAGCTTTCTAGCAAAAGGTTAGCAAGAGGGCAGGGTAGGAAAGCAAGTTGTTCTCATGGTGTATAAATAATGTTTGCAATAATAAAGAATGAAGTCATTATATATTACTTGGAAATAAAAAATTAACCATAAGCTCAATAAGAAAACCACAAAAGGTTTATATTGGGTGCATGAGAACACAGTGAGGAATACAGCCAGCTACTTAGGTAGGCAAGCTGATTATATGTAGATAAATTGAAATCAACAAAAGAAGTTGTAACAGCAATTATACCAACAAAATTGAATCCAACATATGAAGCCTAACTGAAACAAAGAACATTCTAATTTAAAAAGGAGAGAGAATAAAAAAATTAAATACAAAAACAATGTAGAATAGGCTTGCCAGAATTTAAAACATAACACAGTCTCTAATTAAGACATGATGGTCCTGATGCACAAATTCACAAGTAAACCAGAATAATAAAACACAATCTAAGACATCACCACAAACACCTGTAAACATTTACTCTAAGGTGGCAGCATCTCAAATTACTGGGATAGTGATATCCTCTGAAATAAATGAATCATGATAACTGTAGTCACTTAGAAAAAGACACTTATGTCACACCATGCACAAGAGTAAACTGCAAAGGAGCCGGGACATAAATGGAGAGGAAGAGAAAGAAGAGAGACAAGAGGAGGGAAGAGAATAAAGAAAGAACTAGGCAGGTGTTAGATGGCATATGTAAATTCCCACATACCATCCACAGGAAAGAGACTTTCTAACAAGTACTAGATATTCAAAAACAATCAAATACTGATAGATGCAATTGTGTAGCATTTAAATTTGGTTTTGCATATTGGAAAACAAAATCAAAGGACTAAAGAGATTCCACATAGAAAAAGACTTTCTACTTTCATGATATATGTACAATTATATTTGTATGTATATATAATTTCTTTCGATTTAAATTCTGAATATGAGATAATCAGAATGTTTTTTTCAATCTGGCTTACAACATATTGCATGATAATCTCCAGTCCACTTGAGATCTACCCATTTTTCCCACAAGTGACATAACTCTCTCTTCTTCGGGACTTCTTTACTCTACTGTGTATATACATCATATTTTCTTTATCCATCTGTTGATGAGCACCTAGGCTAATTCTATGACTTGGCTATCAGGAACAGAGTTGTAATAAATATAGATGTGTAGGTATTTGCTAATTCCTGTGGGCGTATTCTCAGAAATGGCATAGCTGGATCTCTTTTGAGTTTTCTGAGAATCCTTCATATTGATTGCCACAAGGGTTAGACTTGTTCATATGTGCATCAATGATGTATCGAAGGCTTACTTTACCTCTGCATCCTCACTGGTGTTTCCTATGTGTTTTCTTGATGGGGGCGAGATGAATCTCAGTGTAGTTATAATGTGCATTTCTATGATGAACAAAGATGCTGAATGTTTTTGTGCATATGTTGGCCACTTTCACTTTTAAGAACTGTCTCTTTAATCTTTCGCTCAGTTATTGCTTCTGAGTGTGGTATTTAATTCAACTCACAATGTCAGAAAGAAAGGAAAACTAACAAGCTGTTTTTGTATGTTCTCCCTCTATCTGCCAAGTGCCCAGAGTAAATGGCACCTAGGGGCAATGGGCACAACTATATTTTACTTTGCAAATAAAGGGAGCCAGGACTTCTTGGGAGATGGGTTGACAACAGTTCTGGGACAAGAAAATTAAGCTAATCCTGGAAGGTCCTGTAGTTCTGAGAATTAAGGAAATTCTCAACTAATGATGGAGGGAGCATGTTGAAAGGGCATAGAGCCAGCTGGAAAGAGGCTCCAGTGCCCAAATCTGGAAACTTGTGAGCATCAAAATAAACCATGAGAGCAATGATTATAAACCAATGATTTATAAAATACATACCAATGAGTTCATTATTATATTAAGTAGATATTACTTTAAAAAATGAGGGATGTGTGGTGGCTATTTTTTATTGTGGGATTCAATTAATAAATAAAGAATTATGGAAACAGTGAAGCTCAATCAGCCAAACTGAAGAGTAACATATGGTAAACCTGAACCAAGAGCAGATGCTGAAGTAAGTGGGTGAAAGGAGGAGCTATTTCTTCTTTATCTCCAGATATGTGCTACCTAAGAATTACAAAGGGAAAATCGGTAACTGAATAGTGTAAAACCCTGCTTAGACTTTGATAGTCAATGTGCCATAGTTAGCATTGACAGCCAGAAGACTCACTGACATCATCCACACAAATAACATACATGATGAAGCACATATCACCGGTGTTATTGGTACCCAAATACATAATGTTAATTATCTCAAGAAAACATTTAACAAGTGATGTGGGAGGTCCTTCTGTCTATGTATTGCTTTTCTTGCTTAATGAATAAAAAAAACTGTGTTGGCTTGTTGATAGGGAACAACTTAGATAGGCAGGGAAGACAGAACTAAATGCTGGGAGGAAGAAGGACGGAATCAGGGGACGCCATGGAGCCACTGCCACTGGAGATAGACTTGCTGAAACTTTGCTGGTAGGCCATGACCTCGTGGTGATTTACAGAATAATAGAAATGGGTTAAATTAATATGTAAGAGTTAGCCAATAAGAAGATATAGCTTGGGGGCTGGAGAGATGGCTCAGAGTTTAAGAGCACTGGCTGTTCTTCCAGAGGTCCTTAGTTCAATTCCCACCAACCCCATGGGGGCTCACAACCATCTATAGTGAGATCTGGTGTCCTCTTCTGGCCTGCAGGCACACATGCAGGCAGAACACAGTATGCATAATAAATAAACCTTATTAAAAATAAAATAAAATTAACAAAAGGAAGATAGAGCTAATGGGCCAAGCAGTGATTTAAATAATACAGATTCTGTGTGATTATTTCGGTTCTGGGTGGCCAGGATAAAGAAGCAGTTCCCTGCAACAAACAAGTGACTATCAAAAAAAATGACTGGCATGTGTTATTTTTAAAATCTTTAAGGTCATGGATGATTTAAAAAATAAAAGAAAGAAAGAAAAAAGGAAAAAGAAACCTCAATACATTAAGTACAGCATTTGGGAAGCAGAGTCAGAAAGATTAGTTGATCAAGGCCAGACTTAACTACAAATTAATTGGAATGTCAGTCTGTCATGTAAAGCCCGATTTCAAACAAAACAAAATGAAAAACTGCTGTAGGAAGGATCTGGTAACTAAGTGAAATGTGATGTCTTCACCTGCATCTTAGAACTTGGTGGAACAAGTGGTCTACACTTTAGCCTACAATGCTGTAGCAATGCCAATTTCCTGATAAGTGTACACTGCCTATGTAACCTGTTGGTATTGCAGAAGGCAAGAAACAAACATAATAATTCTCTGATTATTTTTCTGAGTTTTCTATACGTCCTCAAAAAAGTTCAGGTAAAAATGTAAAATTTCTATCATAGAATAAAAGGGAGCATTATTCCAAATTCTAATTTAATAAAGAGAAACTTTCTTTTACTATAAAAATTAAATGTGAAAATGAAAGCTTCAGAGCAGAAAGAATGAACACACACACACACACACACACACACACACACACACACACACACACCACTGCCAAGAAATACAGTGAAATGTAAAAAGGCCAGAGGTCTGTTTACAAGGCAGCTCTAAAATTGTGGCAATCTAACTAGTATCCCCAGGATATGGACTTGAAGAAATGAAATTACTTAGATGTAGAGGTGCATATTTTTATTTATCTTACTAGAAAATGAACACTTTTAGGCAAGTAAGAAGTATAGATGGTTTTCCTAGTGGTACAGTCAGTGTCCCAGAAGTATAACTTTTGTTTTACCATTTGTTTCCTTGCAGAAATTCATCCTAACTGCCTTCCATCTCTGAGCATGAGGAGAGCATATTCTTTCATAAAATCTCATACATCCATGAATTGATATCATGAAAAACACAGCACAAGGATCCCAAGAATACTGATGACACAACCAATCTCAATCAATCACTGTGAGTAGACTCACTTCCTAGAAGTAACTGGTGATGAATCATATCCAGTGAATCGGTTATTGCTATTCAGATCAGCCTGGTTGGGTGAATTCCAATGTTTGCTTCTGACATTTTAACATAAATATCTCAAGAGGGGGCAAATAAACAAATTTCACAGTGTACACTACTAAAACTTGTTCATTGGTCTGTTTATTTCTATCCATCCATCAGTTCAATGTACTCTTTGATACACTTCAGAATAAACAGTAGACCTCCATATGCTTTCCCTGCCATTTCTGCATACATCTCATTAACTTGTGAGTTCTATGGTAACCACTATGCTTTCCAGCTCTATTGTCGTCAACGTACTTTGAGGCTGTTGGATTCTGTCTTCATTTCTACTTTGACCTTGAGTGTCAAAGCAGTTTGATCTTCAAAGCTGACCATAAAAAGGAGTCCCCAAATCTCTAAATGGGTCTCTTAATTGGGCCCTACCCGCACTGCCAGACAGGCTCTTGGCTTTGAGTTGTTTCTATACACTGTGCTCATCTACCTACCTCAAGTAGGTAGGTAACAGTGCAGATCTTCTCATGGGCAGTGCTCGGTACACAGCAGTGTTGAATGTCAGCATAAAATTTGGTAGTTTCGTGAAAACATTTATTTTATTTGACTCTATCTGGACATCTCTATATACATGACCTCATAGGGGAGAATTCCATATCTATAGATGTTTTTAAAGTCATAAAGTTTCTGCAGTAGGACTGCCTGACCATGAAGTGAAGAAGGACAACAATAGACACTGTGGATGGGGCAGAGACCATGGGCCTCTACCCTACACAAAGAACTAAAGCTAACTAAGGAATGCTGGGAGCAGGAGAAATAGTCTCCAGGGACGAAGACACCAACTGATTATCCATTACCAACAAATTACATTATACGGACTAAGCACACTGCATTTATGTATTTAAAAGTGCACATGCATTCATGTGTGCACATGCGTGCATGCATGTACTGTGTGTGTGTGTGTGTGTGTGTGTGTGTGTGTGTGTGTGTGTGTGTAAACCGTTAAAGAAAAGAGAGGCCTTGAATTTGAAAGAAAGCAAGGAAGGGTATATGAGAGTGTTTGGAAAGAGTAAAGAGAATGGGAAATGATGTAATTATAATCTCCTACAACTATTTAAGACATAAAGAAAATACACTGAGACTTATAAAACTGTTGAGGCCTCCTGGTTTCACTCTTCTGCCTCTCTAGACTCTGCCCTCGCTTCTTACACTGCATACTCTTTTGCCTGACACTTCCCACCCTTGACCTATATTTAGCTCACTTCACCCAAAACCCCCATTTACTTTTGCCACATTACACACTCACTATAGATCATTTTTGTTTATGTGTCTACCTCAGTGATTAGTGAGAAACTTTGTCCATTAAGCTGACTTTGATGTATCATTAACCAGAAAAAAATAAGGAGAAAAGAGGTAGAGAAAAGTCAATAGTTGATAATATTTATGACATCCCTCAGCATGTGAACAAAAGGTGGTTCTGGCTTTTAACTGGTGTCTCAACCCTATGACTCATTGTTTGGAAGACATCGTGAGTTATGGCCTCTAGCTTCCTGCCTTGGCAGAGAATGCCCACTGGAGTTAGCAGGTGTGAAAGGCATCTTGTGACCTGCTTCTGCCATACTGCCTCTGTCTCCCAAAATATACAGCAAAATATTAACAGACACATCAGACGTTCAGTAAGCGCTTGTTTTCCTGGAGCACTGAGTTGAGGGACAACAGAATTTACCTCTATTTCAATCTTATCCCTCTTGAGCATCAGTGTTTTGGAAAACAGCAAGATCCTAAATTTTCAATTCACATATATTTATGCAATAATAAAAATTGACATCAAGGATAAATAAATGAATAAAATAACAAAGCCATGCTTCCTAAATTTGTTTCTTCCACCAGTCTCTCGTAGTATTAAGAAGGAATAGTACCTTTAAACCAGTTCTTTAAGGCTCTAATTTCTTCTCACCTCAACACTACTGTTGGCCGTCTCTCACCAGCTCTCTCATATTCAGGAAACCAAGTATCCTCATGTGCCTGGGGTATTTGGATATCACCCTTTCCAGAAAAAGTTGGAACCAACTGTGGTTGGAAGAAGCAAGGTGGTAAGATTAGGCACAAAGACTATCAGTTCTTAGCTCTCTGCTGCCCTCTCATGGCAACTGGCAACAGTGGTTGCTTGTGGAGTGAAGCACAGCATCATTGTTAGACTGGATGAACAGTATGGTATTGTTTAAGTATGCATACACCAAAACAAGACAAAGAAATAATTGCTACCCCTTGCATTACTATTAAGTATTTGTATATAGTGTCATTTCAATAAAAGTAGTCTTCACCACCTATTTGACTTAATATGACATATTTCAAATGCCTGGGGCTTTCTTGTTTCTACTTCCTATTCATCAAGTCTTCATATTGCATCTTTATCTAATCCTTCCCCTCACTGTTTCCCTTTGCCCACTCACACACCAGTCTGAGATTCCTTAAATTGATTTTCAGTAGTGGTACTAAACTGCGTCTGGTAAAAGCCCATCTCCCTATCCTGATTTGAATACAGAAAAACACTGCAGGCATTGATATTAACAATTATCTTTTATCTCTTCCAAAAATGTCAAAAAGTTTATGAATTATTAAAGTAAATGGAGGAACTAAAGGGAATAGCATAGTGACCTATAGAAACTGACAAGAGAGTATTACATTGATGGATGGATACTGAAAAAAAAATGGCCACTTTCCACCCTAGTTAGACAGGTGTTATAGAAGTTGCTCCTCTGTATTTCACTTCTTGTACCTAGATGTCCAAGGCTGTTTACAGCTAGTGAGCATGCTTCCCAATGGTAAGTACCAAGTAATTGTAATAAACATTAAGCAAATACATTTTGACTTCACGAGGACCTTTGCATATTCATTGTAGCCTAGTTACAAGATTTCTTCTCATCACCCAACAACTCCTCAGGCCTGTGTTTGTTTGTCTTTCAAAAACTCCCATCTTAGTTTTTTTTCTAACACATCACTTTGAAGCTCTGAAGTCAACTTTTTCTTTCCACTGTCTCCCTGGAAGTAATAGTGTTGCCTTAGTGTAGAAGAGAGAAGGGCAATAATGATATCAGAGCTCCTGGCTTTCCTGTAGGGAGGAGATGAAGCAGAATGTGGATGGGGGGCATCTGAGGCTCACATCATCAGGGTAAGAATGAGAGAGCTGGACTATTGCAGCTTCCCTGATAGCAGAGCTGTTGAAGGAAAAAGAATTCAAAACTATGGCAGGATTGTCAGCCACAACAATGAAAATCAACCAAACCCACTTACAGACCTGGCACATAGGGGACATGAGCCACTGTATCAGTTACTGGGGCTGAACAAAATTCATCCTCTTGCATCATTTCACATCCTGGAATTCTATAAGAATATAAATGGGCCTTTTCTAGCTCGTGACCCATCCCAACACGCATCTTTCAAGTCTTCCTTCAATGATAGTTAAAACTTCAGATGAGATTAAATAACCCACCTAAATAACATTATCTGCCTTTATAATAAGTCATAATCAATATTCTAGATGTTCACTCTCTGAAGTTGATTCTCCTGAGCTGTAAACTCTGAAGCAAACCACAAACCTGTTGGATATATTGGAAGAAAGGGGGCAGGAAAATGAGATCAGGCCAAGAAAAGCTGGACACTGTCTCACACAATGAAGACTTGATTCCAGTTTTTACCAACGGACTCAGATGGGCCCTGAGAGTTGCTTTGGATTAAGGAGAGAAGGCAGGGTTTTTTTTTAACCTTGCTAAAAGTCACTGGATAAAGTCTACCCCAGAAGGTCATGACCCTCGGTGCCCAATCAGGGTCTTGAGAGTTGGGAGTAGCTGACACTCTTAGTGGACAATATTTAAAGATTTTAAAACAAGGAGTTGGGTCCTGTACAATCACCAGTTCTTATCTCCTTGTGATAAGAGATAAGAGGGACCCAGGACACCGTGCTACCCTCCACTGTTTTCCAGTAATCGACATTCTTATCTTATACCTATTGAAGTATCAAGACATAAAAATAAATTCCCTGTCTGGAGTTACCCAGCCTTCCAGGAAAGGCTAGCAAGTCCTCTTGTAATTCTTCAAATACCATAAAGAAACCCAGCTCTTCTTGGGGAATAGCTCCAACTTATTGGCTAATCCCAGTGGATACCTGTTGCCCCAGTGCCCTAGATAAGGCACTTACAAGGAACTTGCAACCTGCGGTTACTAAGAGCCACTTTATGATCTCTGGCCACATCTCCGACATCATTGTCCCCTGGCCTCAATGGTTCAACCCCCTGTGAGTTTAGTCAAAACACAAATCCCTCTATCATGCTGTCTCACATCTTAGCTGTTCTAGAAGATTCGTTGCAAAAGGAGGCAGCATTAAGGATTGAGCTATATTCTCAGGCCTTGGTGTTGATAATCTACGGATGTATCCAAGTGGTTTCAGCTCTCAGGGGTTCATCTCTCCTGTGCTAGGGGAGTCCTTGAAACCAGCAGTTAGAGAGCCCATGTTTGCCCACTGGTGGGTTCACCAATCGGCTATTTGCTTCTTACTCTTTAATTCACCTCATCTCTCCAGTTTCTTCATGCAAGACAGTTTCCAGAAATGCCCGTCTGCTTTCATTTTTCCATCTCATCTCCTCATCCCTCTGAATTCCACTGTTCTTATCACTTCATCAGACGCTCTCCATCTAATTGGCTGACAGAAACTGTATTTATGAGATCCTCCAAGGAGCTCTCTCATGTATGAATAATAAACCAAGAAACAAACTTGGCAGGTTTTTTGTATATGAAAATAAGAAATTTGTGAGCCAGTTAATGGGATTGTAATAGACCCAGCCTTACCGTGTGCCTCACACATTTGCTGTGGCTTCTCCCCATCGTTTTGAATCTTGCCTAGATTTTTTTTTTTATTCAGAAGACTGTGGAAACACTCTTTCCCTAGCCTACAGTCAGGAGCAAGGTAAGAACTTTGTATGCACCTTGCATGGAACAAAGATGGATCCCTAATATAAAACCTGGGTTTGTTTATTTAAGACTAATCACTGGCAAAAGGAAAAGTTAAAGCTTGAAGTACTCCTTGTGGGTTATCATTTCCACATCGGTGTTTATCAAAGGACCCAGGGGGTTCAGAACAATGTGCTTCTTGGTTCAAGCTCATGCATAGCAGAGGCTATTTGTTTATCACAGTCCTCCCTTAAAACTCTCTGGGAGAGAAAGCTACCCATGGGAGTGCTACATGGAGGCCATCTTAACATTTTTAAAGCAAACAGTAGATTCTGGGAAGTGAGTCTCTTCTACTCTCACTTAGCACACATAACCATGAGTTTCCTAAGGATCGTTTTTCAGAAATAGTGGTCTCTGCATCCCTGTTTCATTTGTCTTTTCCCATCAGTAGTTTCCTAAGCCATTCAAAAATAACCATGCATTCCTTAAACCCCTTTTATCCCAAGGACTCCTCTTCGGCAGTGTTCTTTCCGTTCTCTGGTTCCCCGCAAGTGCTTCAGCATTTACCATCTATTTAGGGCGTGTGCAGGCTTGTGTTTCTGGCACTCATTATTTGATTCTCCAGAGCTTAAATATTATAGTTATAGCTTATTTACTATTTCTACCTGTGTCTGCCTTGCATTGTTCTCTCTCTCTCTCTCTCTCTCTCTCTCTCTCTCTCTCTCTCTCTCTCTTCTTTGTGTCTGCTATCTCCTGGACTCAGCTCTCTGTCATTGGTCTGCATGTCCTCTACTATATCCTACTAAGCTGACTCCTTAGGATGTTTCTTGCTCTCACACACAATGAGAAACAAAAGCATCAGGGCCTACCAGCCATTTGCCCATGGAGAATCTGACTTAGATACAGCAGTCACACCAGCCTCACACTGGAATACACTGATCTTCAGCACACTTGTCCTCATTCTTATCAACCAAGGATAGTATGCCAGAAACATTTGGTGACAATACATACACAAACAAACAAAAAAGAATGGCCACTGTGTAAGATGCCACTCAGGCAGGACTGGCACTGTGGTAAACCCTCAACACCTCCACATGACAATGTCTTTAAAGCTATTTCCACAATTTCTTTTCCCTTCTTCATTGCTCCAGGTACCGGACACATAGAGAAGAGGCCACTTAAAGCATACCTTTATGTAACTTTCTCTAGAACTCATTTTGTGTTCTAGAACTCAGGGCCTGCTTCCAAATAAGCAGTTAATCTGCCAGTGCTTTTTTTGATTCACTGCGCCTTCTTTCTTCTTTCATTTCCCCCATTTACTTCTGAAACAACAGTCTTTAAGTTTTCTGACTCAAATGGCATATGTTAGGATACTTCCCTTGGCTGAGAATCTTTGATGAATCATGTACACTGTGAATTGGAAAGAGACAAATATTTTTCAAGTCTAGCTTAATTTCTGAAATACACAGAGAAATGACTGCTCCCAAAGAGTTGGTCAAATAATTGTTAATTTAATTTCCTTCTATGACAACATTTGGGCATTTTAAAAATAGCTACAGAAGCGGTTCGGCTTAGGCCTTAATCTGCTAGAGTCTGACGTCATGCCTGACAAATGATCACACAGGCCTGAGAAGGACAAAACCGGTGATGGGAAGAACTTTTAGTTAAAAAGAAAAAAAAAAAAAAACAGCTTCTGTGCATTGAGCCAAAATCCATCTTTCTATAATGCCTTCTCATTTTTTTTCTAATTCTAAATAAAGCTCAATAGAGAAAGACCAATTTTAGTTTCCACATAAAAGTCTACTAAGTGTCTAAAAATGGCAATTAAGCACTTACCAATTGCATTTTACAGGGCTAAATGTATAGAATCAGCTGAGTTAGGAATTCTTTTTCCTCTTTGGGTTGGTTTTGGTAGAATGAGCTTTCAATTACAGCTGCAGTATCAATGGTAAATCATCAATTGTTCCTTTCATTCCTCATTTAATAGTGTTGAGGTTTGCATTGCTCCTATCATCTTCAATGTATCTTACAAAACTTCTTATATGACATATAATCACTGTTCTTAGAATTAAATCTCATCTTCAGTAGGATTATATATAAGTCTGATTTTTTTTATTCAAACAAAATACCTTAAGAAAAGGTCACACTATGAGTTGGTGTGGTTTCATGATCTTCCTTCTATCACTTGACATGGTTGAATTGTGCTGTATTTGTTGCCAAGTTTACAACTATAGTCTCATTTTCTAGTTCTTTCATATTCCTACTAACAACCTGTCTGATGGCTGACACATAGCAACTATTAAACAAAATTCCCTAAGCCAGTGGTTCTTAACCTTCCTAATGCTGCGACATTTTAGTATCGTTCCTCATGTTGTGGTGACCCCCAGCCATAAAATTATTTCATAGCTATTTTATAACTGCAATTTTGCTACTGTTACAAATTCTAATATAAACACCTGATATGCTGGATATCTGATATGGAACTCACAAAAGGGATCACAGCCCACAGGTTGAAAACTATTGTGTGTTTCAGTCAGTCATGACTATTAATGCCTTTCTTACAGTAAACTTATATTCCAAAACTACTCCATCTTCTTTCTTACCTTAACTGCTTTCAACCCTATCAGAACCTATGCAAACATAACTGCTTCACAATTATGGTTTATCATAATATTTTGAATCATTCCTCAGTCCCCCATCCTAACACCGTATCAGTCACATATTCGATAATGATTTATAATATTGTCTCAAATAAGATAGTGAGCTAAGCTATAGAACCACCAACAGATGTTTCTGGTCTCTCACAGAAAGCCTTTCCCAAGTGAACACAATGCATTGATCAGATCTTTCAAATGTAGCTACAAAAACAATACAATACATGCCATTGTCAAGCCTGTATTTCTTCTTCATTTCCCGCAAAAAAAATGAGAAATTTCCAAAAGCTTCCCTGAAGCTAGGTTATCATGAGATACTATATTGCAATTCTTCAGAGAGACACAACTCATGAGACAAAAGAGATATACACTGAGTTTATTGCAGGATTAGTTTACATGATTACTAAGGCTGAAGTCCATAACATGCCACCTCACAGCTGCATATTTTGGTCCAACTTCAAAGGCTTAAGAATGACAGGAAGGTGGAGGCAATGACTGTTGTAAGGACAAGAATATGAACAGCAGAGACCCTGAGGGAAGAAGAAGATGGATTCAAGCAGAAAACTCACAAATTTGGTAGTATTTTATCTTTATAATCTGATTAGGATCTCAAAAGAATTCTGATAATGTCCTCCCGCACTTATGAAGGAAATCTTTCCTCAGTCTACCGGGAAGACTCACCCAGAAGTGATATTTTACCAGCTATCTAGGCATCCTTTCGCCTAACCAAGTTAACACATAAAATTAACTATCACAGGTATATTGCTGAATCTGTTTCTCAATTTCCTTTAAAGCAAAAAATACTGCTATAGTGATATAAAATAATCTTGCTTACAATCATAAAATAAATCATATCCACACAGAACCCACTGTTTTATAAGGTACTTTTATAACATCACACTTATGTTTTATTGAATACCTGCCAAAAAAAAATAGTCTCCCAGTGAAGGATTTACTTGTGCAACATCTTGAGAAATAACCTTCATTACAGCATTGCTCATCAATTACTTAACTCTATTTGAAAGTTGAGGAATTAGAGACTCAGACATGCTAAGTAACTGACCTGAGGTTCTTTTATACAATAATATGTGTTTTTATATGTCTTATGTTATCACAGAACTGGTCATGAATTCATGGAATGTAGTGAAAAAAATCTAAAATATTAGCTTTTCTATCTACTGTCTTTCTTTAGGCACACCATTCTATTTTCTGTGTGATATTGATGTTGTTCTCAGTAAATGAAATTTTAAATTATTAATAAAATAAGCATAATAATTGCCATAAAATTTAAATTGCTAAAATAATTTTATTTATTTTAAAGCAAGGGCAAGCTAGTTTTAGATGCAAATGTGAGCACATGTCATTAGCTAAATGTGAAGCCACAGAATACAAATTTTTTTATTTGGGCATGTATGTATATATTCATATAAGCAGAATATCTACAAAACTTGACTAGCTTTCAATGAATTTTTAAGATGTAGTTTTCCGTTCTTTGACTTACTGATGATCAGTAAGTATTAGGATGAATGGAAGTAAGGAGAAAGAGCTCAGAAATGTCCTTTCCCATTCCTTCTTATGTCTTCATTTTCACTGAAAGAGTGTTTGGGTACAATACAGAAGACAGAGAAGTAAGAAAGGACATACTGGAGTTTCTTAGCCCTCGATGGTTTTTAGCATAACATTGCTTTCACCCTTCATTCAAAGTAAGTTCAGAGGACATAGCTACCCTGAGAGATTAATGCCTTTACATATACAGCGGTTTAGACAGCAGAATCACCTTGTGCTTTGAGTGTTGCTAGACTTCAAACACCATGGAGCTGCCAGAAGTTCACATTCACGTGGTTTGTGAATGTTGCGTGCAGATGGGAAGATGAGGAACAGCTGGTGTCCATGTTGTGCATTCTGTGTGTCTTTTCCATCCATATCCATGTTTCAGAGTGGTGAATTAGACCAAATGCAGGGCCCTTTGGCATTTTCCAAACCTTAAAATGGTATAGGTTACATCCTTGTGGTAGGTAATGTTAACTGTCAACTTGACAGAATGCAGAATCACTAGAGAGACAAGCTTCTGGGCATGTCTGTTGGGAAATTTCTAGATTGGGATTATAGAAATAGGAAGACCCATCCTAATCATAGGTGTGATCACCTCATGGGATGGAGTCCTGCAGTGATTAAAAATAAAAAGATAAGCTGCGAACCTTTATTCCTCTGTCTCTGTTTCCTTGATATGGGTGCAATGTCAGAAGTTGCCACCATGATGGACTGTTCCCTCGAAGTGAACAAAAAGAATAAACTTTTATTTCCTTAAGTTGCTTTTGTTGGGTCTTTTGTCACCAGCAATAGGTAACTAATATAATACCCATGACTTTATGCCTCTTATCATTGAAGACTTCATTCACTTGTTCCCTGCCTTCCATACTCATTGGTCAGTTTATGTGTTCATTAAAATAATAATAACCAATGTGATGGCTAAAACTTGTAATTCCAGCACTGGGGAAGTTGAAGAAGGAAGACTGCTGTGAGTGCAAGGCCAACCTGGGCTAAATTATGGTACTCTGTCTCAAAACAAGCAAATTAAATGTTAAGCATTTTGCGCCTTTGTTTCTTCACACCTACTGACCCTTCTATCTGAAAAGTTTATCCACACGTAGTTTGTATGACTCACTCTTCATTATTCAGGTATCCCCTCCAATGCCAGTCAATCAGGTTTTTCCTCAACATCAGTGCTCATCATTTCCTCGTGGTACTGTATTTCATCTCTGTTGATCCATGTGCAATTATCTGAACATACCTTCTGTTAGGATTCACACATGATGCTGGCCTGCTCCATCACCTGGTGGGATGTGCCTAGCCAGTACCCTGGTCAGTCCAGGGTCCTATGTCTGCTACCCTTTAAGAGACAAGCTCCACCCACTCCTGATCTCGCTTTTCCAGCTG